>JAGHMJ010002245.1:0-12178 GCA_018749465.1 Paracanthobrama guichenoti
CATAACTTGCATTTAAGGTTGAATGTGGGTTAGTTTAGGACATTAACCAGGCAATATCTATTTAGCTGTATTTAACATTAACTGTGGATGTGTGTGGAGGGCTTTAACAATAGTTAGTACTAACTTTAGCACGACATGCGACTCTTTCAATGGTCTTGGTTTATTTTGGACATGGTTTGGTGTAGTGGTGAAAATATATGAGCTCACGTTACATTTCAATTATGACAACAAATACCATCTTCAGGAATAAAAATGTATAAATTTTTTAGTTTTTATGCATCGTGATAGTATATATTCTACCACTTTTAATTTATGCAGATTTTTTTTTTTTTTTTACTGATATACACCGATCAGGCATAACATTATCTTCCTAATATTGTGTTGGTCCCCCTTTTGCTGCCAAAACAGTCCTGACCCGTCGAGGCATGGACTCCACTAGACCCCTGAAGGTGTGCCGTGGTGTCTGGCACCAATATGTTAGCAGCAGATCCTTTAAGTCCTGTAGGTTGAGAGGTGGGGCCTCCATGGATCGGACTTGTTTGTTCAGCACATCCCACAGATGCTCGATTGGATTGAGATCTGGGGAATTTGGAGGCCAAGTCAACACCTCAAACTCGTTGTTGTGCTCCTCAAACCATTCCTGAACCATTTGTGCTTTGTGACAGGAGCGTTATCCTGCTGGAAGAGCCACAGCCACCAGGGAATACCGTTTCCATGAAAGGGTGTACATGGTCTGCAGCAATGCTTAG
Organism: Paracanthobrama guichenoti; assembly: GCA_018749465.1. Taxonomy (NCBI): domain Eukaryota; kingdom Metazoa; phylum Chordata; class Actinopteri; order Cypriniformes; family Gobionidae; genus Paracanthobrama; species Paracanthobrama guichenoti. The sequence goes on from JAGHMJ010002245.1 coordinate 750, forward strand.
GTAGGTGGTACGTGTCAAAGTAACATCCACATGGATAGCAGGACCCAAGGTTTCCCAGCAGAACATTGCCCAAAGCATCACACTGCCTCCGCCGGCTTGCCTTCTTCCCACAGTGCATCCTGGTGCCATGTGACACACACACACCCGGCCATCCACGTTATGTAAAAGAAACCTCCTTCTTCCATTGCTCCGTGGTCGAGTTCTGATGCTCACGTGCCACTGTTGGTGCTTTCGGCGGTGGACAGGGGTCAGCATGGGCACCCTGACTGGTCAGCGGCTATGCCGCCCCATACACAACAAAATGTGATGCTGTGTGTATTCTGACACCTTTCTATCAGAACCAGCATTAACTTGAGCAATCTGAGCTCCAGTAGCTCGTCTGTTTGACCGGACCACACGGGCCAGCCTTTGACACAGTTTGTCTGCCGCATCAGAAATGTCGACGCTGTCCTCTCCAGCGGCTGGAATGGGTTCCCGTTTTCCATAGCAACTCTCAACGGCCATCATGACTGGTTTTATAAAAGCTATTTATTTGTTGTAAAGTGTAAGAATCATCTCAGAAAAAGGTGCAGTTGAAGTAAAAAGTGCCTGGGACAAACGCTGTCGAGATGAGATGTAGCCAGGCTTATATCACATTATATCCTGGTGTGAGTGCGGCACACACTCTTCGTGCTGTATATCACGTCACAGAAGGACGTTCACTCACAGTAATCGGATCAGGTCGTTTACATGGTGGAAGTTTTCATTTGATCGGTTCATGGAAAGGTTTATCCCACCCCTCTCAAACCGATTACAGTTTCATTCGGTTTGGGCATTTTTATTCCGATTGAGGTGTTTATATGGAGCATTTTCATTCGGACTGGACTTTTAAAACCGATTACAGTGCTCCATGTAAACGCACCTAATGACCCTGTCACCGGTTCTCCACTGTTCCTTCCTTGGAGCACTTTTGATAGATCCTGACCACTGCAGACCGGGAACACCCCACAAGAGCTGCAGTTTTGGAGATGCTCTGACCCAGTCGTCTAGACATCACAATTTGGCCCTTGTAAAACTCACTCCTTACGCTTGCCCATTTTTCCTGCTTCTAACACATCAACTTTGAGGACAAAATGTTCACTTGCTGCCTAATATATCCCACCCACTAACAGGAGCCGTGATGAAGAGATAATCAGTTTTATTCACTTCACCTGTGTTATGCCTGATCGGTGTATACTAATAAGAGAATGATGAGTTTTATGACGAGCTTGTCTTGTTAGTGCATGTTTGCGGGTTTGTTTTGTGTAGAACTGTTGCTTCTGTTTTGCTCTGTTCTGCATTGGTTTCAGTCTCTTTATATGACCGTTATTATCCAGTCCATGAAGTTAAATTTGAATCTCATCGGCGAAACCCTTCAGTTTTGCATTAGTGTTTGGCCTGTTTTGGTCAAACGTTTCTCACTTTTTCCGTGCTCCAACATCTCACACCAGTCCATTCCTGTATTTCCTGAAAGCGGCGTCTGACGTGATGCGTCTGGTTTGATTGGGAAGGTTATTCACTGGCGTTTGCACAGATGGAGGAAACGCACATGAATTATCTTCACATGATTTATGAAGTTAATCTCAGCGCTCTTGTGTCCCGATAAACCTGTTGCACATTTACCTTTTTGTAGATTATGTTCATTATGGATTAGGGTTTTTCAATGTTTTAACACAATTATTATCGTTTACTTTAATTATCGACTAGCAATTTCTGAGTGAAAATTGATTCAAAGTAAAGCCTGTTATGAAATAACCTAACGTGAATCTTTTTCCAGCATCTTTACGCTCTGAAGTTCAGCTGGACGGATTATTTTACATTTGTTATATGAAATGCATTGTTTCCCCTCATGATATTTCTCTTTTATCTCTTGCCTCCTCTTACCCACAATCCTCCCTGATGCCGGACCACGGTGAGACCCTGTGAAATTGTTCTTCCCAGAACTGCCAAATATTTTTGTTTTCAGTCTGGTATTTTCCTTTATTTTAAATTCCCGCTGATTTCCGGTTGCTGTTGTGTGTGAAACTCCTCTGCATGTTTCCCATGTTTACCGGTTCACTGATGCACATCCCGGCACAAAGGTTTGCTCTTAGTTGAGGTCCGTCTGCCAGTTATCTTTAATGGGAACTTTATGGCTATGAAGAGCGGGTTATGGTGACAAAATGAGGGTGATTTTTCTTTCTGTGTTGATGAGTGAAGTGTTCGTTGTTCTTCTCGCCACAGGGTTTCAGATAAACCTGTCTGGACTTCCCCAAAGTAAGCCAAACCTCCTAAACCGTGTCTGTCCGCTGTGCTCACGTCTGACGCTGGTCTGGGGAAGCCTGTCCTCTGCCCGACACTAATCCGTCCTCACGCGGGCTCTGCCAGACTTGTGCCGGTCTAGGACTGACCGCTCTGCATGCTAGAGGTGGCGGGTGGTTAGAGTGAACATTAAGTCATAATTTACTCACCCTGGTGTTGTTCTTATGCCATGTGTCCTTTGTTCTTTTGTGGGCCACAAAAGGAGAATAAAAAAATGTCCCGCTCACGCTCGTCCATATAATGGCAGTGAATAGCGACCAGCATCGAGATTCTTCATTGAGAAGACGCAAAAGTATCACAGAATGATCCAGTGTTCTGGGGGCATACGATAGGAGTTTTGAGTTTTTGTGTGTGTTCGGTGTTGAAATTTAATGTATTATTTAACAAAATTCTTGACATTGGTCTGTGTGGCTGTGTGTCTATTAGCACCGCAGTTCACTCCGTGATCTTATGAGAAATCAAGATGAAAGCAACCCATGTACCTTATTCCCCGAGGGGAATGTATCCGTTGTGTTCGTTGCTGTAAAAAAGATGGACGTGCCTTCAGTCTCTTCTATTGTAGAAACATTGTGAAGCCGCCAATAACCCAATATAGCGCTGCCATCTTGAGTCTCGAGTCTGCGCAGTAGTGAGCGTGAAGTTGGCACAGTTTGCTACAGAACAACTCAGAGTGAAGTAAACAGTTATGGAAATCAGGGCTCAATGTAGAAATTAAAGTTAAAGCTCCCATCTCCTCCCAAAGATCCCGCAAAAGTCTGTTGGTGCCTCAGTGACTACTTCGTTTAGAGAAGCTGTCCATCGTGAATCCCCCCCCCATAACTAACTAAAACCAAGCTTATTAGAAAAAGAAAAAAAACTAACACTTGAACTTACATCTGACACTGACAGAAGCCATCTTTAAAAGAAATGTATTTGAAGTGTAAATCGATATAGTTTGCCTCATGTCCCATTAAAATACATGGAGAGGGCGTGGTTCATGACCTACGCTGGGACCAACCACCTGGGGCGATCGAAACGTTTTGGCTTCACTTTTCAGGATGCTTTCAGCAAAAAAGGTACAACGCTGCCTCTGGGGAAGTACTCTAAAGTACAAAAGAGAAAAGGTAATAATATGTAGTTTTAAAGTGCTAAAATGTACCTTTCAGTAAGGTACCTTTGCCCCAGTGAAAGCATTGTACCTTTTTTCTGAAAGTGTCCTGAAAAGTGAAGCCGAGAGTGGACTTGTGCGGCACACTTGGTTCGTCGTAACGAAGTTATCTGTCGTCAGACAAGCGAACTTCTAGCCCAGTGATATTTGACTCAGTAACTTTTTTGGCATTTGTATTTTAGGCGTTTCTCATTTTTTGTTTATCTTGGTTTCTCAGAACAGACGATGCGACGCTAATGGAGTCTCATGAATGCACACGTTGCGCAGCCATGCACAGAAGACCAACAGCCCACGGTCAAGATTTGACACGCGTCACATGGATCATTCTGTGACACTCTTGCATATTTTTATAAAAATCTCGATGCTGGTGCTATACACTGCCATTATATGGACGAGCGCGAGCGGGACACTTTTTTTTAAATGTATTCTAACATACAACAACACCGGGATGAGTAAATTATGCCTGCATGTTCATTCAAAGGTGAACTATACCTTTAACATAGAAAATGGTCCCTAAACTTTTGATCTCTACTGCACATTTTCCATTTTTAGTTTTTTAGTAAATATTGTGTACAGTAGTGTTTCTCGTTTGTCTTCAGGCTGTATTGTGTTTATATCAGCATTATTTCAGTCACCATTCTCTTTGTAATCAACGCTGTTAAATCACACGTACTAGTCAACTCAAATGTTCATCTGTACTAAACCACATAAAGAGGAGTTCAGTGAGACATCGGCACAAGTCTAAAGCTTCGAGCTTCCATTGACTTCTGGACAGTCGATTGGTCCTCCCTTTCATTTGATTTAGTCCATCAAATTCATCCAAATCAATCTTTACCTGATCAAGATTACTGAGACAATCATGAGTGGACTTTCTGTATGGATCAGTCTCTGGTGTTTCATTCACACACAGTAATGGAAGCTCTGGTGGTTGTTTCTTCAGGTGTTTTAGACGGCTTGTCTACTAACCGGTGCAGTGATTATTGCCTTGGGTGTTGTAGCTGTCTTCCCTGTTTCTTGGGTTTGCATTTTGTTTAGTGTTCGAGCACTGTTGGTGCTGGGATGTTTTTGGCATGTGCATCTCGGACAAACACGAGCTTGTTGGGACATGGACGCACATGCTGTGAGATTTCAGAAATGCTGTTCCTCTGGTATTCGAATCCTCACATTCTTGTGGTGGAGGGAAAATTGTCCTTAATTTCACAGAGACGTGTTTACCCTCAAAAAGAGTTTCTAAAAGACTCTTTAAACATTCATTACCCATGAATCTGAAGGTGTTTTATTAGTGCTTCAATATTTCTTTGTTCTCAGTCGTCGCATAAATTAATTTTCACTTATTCACATCCCTAGTTTGTAGATGGAAACAGAAGCATTGAGTTGTAGTTTGAGAAAACAACACAATGATATCTCTGTAAACTTTTTCTTAACAATAACATTTTGAACGTCCTTCCCAGAATTCCTTGTAATTGTGAGCTGAATTCAGCTTCTGTTTATGATGAGAAGAGCTGATATTGTGTCACACAACTTTTGTCGTAAGAAAGTGGGGAAATTAATACAAAAATACTAGAAAAGGCTGTAATAATATACAATAATGTGACGAATTTCCCACATTAAAGGTGCACTGTGTAAGATTTTTCCAAAAACCTTTGTTATATATTTTGTTCAGTTGAGTACTTACAATATCCCAAATGTTTCCAACTATTTGTAAATCGTGAGAAAATTGCTATTTTAACCAATGAACCGGGACGTGTGTCGCCTGTCAATGGCGTCATATCTGCGTTACCCTCGGTTTCTGGTGTTATTCTGCAGAAGCGCTTTACTCTCACTGCAGTGTGCAACAAGTGTCACAGCAGCCGCCGAGCGAACGCACAGAGTAACGTCATAACATCATTCTCAACACACTCAGATGTGTCTAATATGATGAACAGAGCTGTTACCTCATACTCATGACCGGAAAAGCAGAAATGGCGCCAGCGACTGTGTCCCGTCATAATAAAAGTCCCGCTTCTCGCGAGGCGTGTGTTGCGTTCATCTTATTAACAATCGCTCCAGCGGCCTCGCTCAGCTCCACAACACTCGCCCCTGCTCTGCTTCACACTACAGTTACGTTAATAATCACATCCATGAACATGATTTCTGCCCGAGTCCTAGCCCGATTCTGTCCCACCGGCTGTGAGGTGAAGACCACATGTCCCAAGATTCTGCGCTCAAACTTGTTTTGAATAGGCGACCTCTAGCGGATGGGAAAGTTACATAGTGCACCTTTTAATGCATTCACTCCGACATATTACTTTACATTTTGCAGTCATGATTTGTGCTTTCGCCCAGTGACCACTTAAGTTTTGGCAACCAAAAATATTTGTCCAAAACTGCAAACAATTTTGGCCGAGATATTTTTGATGGAAACATTAATGTTTAAGTATTGTGTACTTGTCTTTTGATGATGAGTTTTGATGCATTTTCACCGTGACCAAAAGTTATTCTAGTGTATCATTATGTACAATTTGTTGGATCAAATTATCAATAACTTTACGACACAGAACTGTAGTTGATCACCTGATAACACAACACCTTGAACAGCATGACGAGTTCAATTACCCAGATTTAATCACCTTCATTTTGGGTTTTGGCTAATGAAAACTGAAAATGATTTGGTTTCGGTAAAAAAAATTAATAATTCAGTGCATCACTAGTTCTGTCATGTTGTTTGCATTGCCTTCATTGTTGTGGTGGGTATTTTTAGTGCTTATAATGGACGCTGCACCTCACGTTTGCTAGATGAACCGTGCCAAGTGTGCACTAAGGGTCACATTTCAGATTCATACATAATTTTGTGTTGGGTTTTGCATGAGGTGAAGGTAAGTTTCTTTCTTTTTCGTTTCTGATCTTCCGTTTTGTGTCCGGATGTGATCAGATCTTTGCGACGCTCTATCATGAGTGGACATAGATGGGAAAGGTTTGTTGATTTGATCATGAAGGGTTTGAGCATGTCGGACTGCAGTCACTGTCCTCTGCTGTCAGATTTGCTAAAGCCGTCGTCGCCCTCCATGTTTTTCCACATTGAACATGTTTCTAACCCTGTCCTGATGGCTTTAGGAAATCTGGCTCTCGGGTTCCTCTCCTGGTGCTCAGATGTGCATGTCTCTAGTGAACTTTTGTCTCTTCCCACATCTTCCATGGCTTAGTTATAGATGTCATCATCCTATGGCAGCCTGAACAAAATACACCCCCAAATTTATCTTCAAAGCTCTCTGAGTGTGTTTGTGTCTCTTCCTCCTCTGTCAGGTAAACGTAAAGCCCTGAAGTTAAATTTTGCCAATCCTCCAATCAAACCTACTTCCAGAATCACTCTGAACACTGCCGGACTTCCTTTCCAGAACCCACACATGTGAGTACATATCATCTGGCGGCTCTTTCACACCCTTCACATCTGACTGATACTGAAACATTGATGAAACTCGGTCCTGCTCCGGGAGGTTCACCTTCTGGTAGAGTTTAGATCCAGCTCCTGTGACTGCTTGTATCGTCACGGCTCTAAAAAGAGCCTGTGGTAATGTGTAGGGTAAATATAATGAATCCGGAGACTAGATGGGCCAAAATAAACGTATGATTTCTGCTTATGCAGGAATACAAAAAGACATTTCTCAAATGAGAACAATCGCGATTCGCATAGTTGAGCAGAATTAATGTGATGATCAGCTGAAGCATTATCGTGCAGCCATTGATGCATTTCTATTCTACACTATTCAACTTCAACTCTGTGGAGAATTTCATGGCTAGTCTTCAGTTTTGTCTTTCCAAGCTCGACCATGAACCTCTTTATTGTACATTGCACTAGTGTTGTCACGATACTGGAATTTCCAACTTTTGATACGATAGCTTGGAAAATATTGATACTCAATACCATTTTCGATACCAAAGGGAAAACTGCTGTATATATCGCCATACTGATCATTTATTATCAGCTCATGCTTTATTGTAATTTTGTTGCAGTAGCTTACACACAGCACAGGGAGGCTTTATTTGAATAAATAAAAAAAAAAAGTTAAATTAACAAATTGCAAATGATAGCACAAATGGCATAAACATGGCTTTCAGGTGGGTCTAGCAGTTTTCAGGTAAGAAATACTACAGAAATTAAAGTAAAATGTGAAGACAATCCAGTGTTATTTTACTGTAAAAATGAAATACAGATGAATGCTTACAATTGAAGTTACAAACGTTATTCAGTCAAGAGTGATTGTCTCTGTCTTTTTGTTCTTTGATTGACATGACAGACGGCAGCAGGTTTATTAGGCTGCTGTCACTTTAAGAGCGTACACACGGATCCAATACACCGTTACACAAAAGCTTTTTTTCTCAACTATTTACGTTCCAAAACGGATTGTATTTATCTGAATATTCACCAAGACGGGCATTTTGACATAATTGTGTATGTATTTTACCATTTAAGTTGCAATAAGCCACTACTTGTATAGATCAGTGGTGCGCACACTTAACGTGTGAGGGTGAATCCTGTGGGAATGAGTAAAATTATGCGCAATACAAGCACTGGTTTACTGGAGCGAGTGAGACGTGAGTGAAGCGGCGTTCACACTAGACTTTGAGCATGAGAAATTTCTTTGGACACTGCAGTGGTCGTGATATGACGTTATGCTCTGAAGAGTCTGTTTTATAAACATGAATTCAACATATAACAAATAGTAATCCACTCAAAATGTAAAAATGATTCAATCCACTCGACTTTACTGCAAACATATCGTTCTTTTAACTGAGCCAAGAAGTCACACTGTGACGTGTCAATCTTCTACTGGTCACACACGTCTTCACATGATCAGCTCAGAGTTCACCAAACTTGAACTTTGGAACGCAGCGAAATGCTATATTTTTGGCATGAGCTTGCGTTTCCGGTCTGACGCATTCGCATTTGTTTGAATGGAAGTCAGTGGAATGAAAAGTGTAGTGTGACTGCCCCTTGAGACGAGGCGGGCGTGTGTCTATTCGCCGTCGGAGAGAAGAGACCGAGAACGTGCCGCTTGTATCGGTGTATTGATAATGCAGAAAAGGTGTATTGGATCCTTTTCAGATGGTTCAGTATCAAAATATCAACTACATTGCATGTCCGTTTTTCAGAGAACGGCTGCGAACACACAGTATCGAGTCGTCTGGGAAGCTGAAGATCTCTCCGGAGCAGCACTGGGACTTCACGGCAGAAGACTTAAAGGATCTCGGAGAGATCGGCCGAGGAGCATATGGATCCGTCAACAAGATGGTGCACAAACCCAGTGGACAAATCATGGCTGTCAAAGTAAGACACACTCTTACAAACACAGATTTTACTGGCATCAGTAGTTCCACAAATAACCTTTAACATCCATTTCCAACCTTTCATTGCATTAAAGGTTCTTTATAGTGGAAACATGTTCTTTAGATTTATTAAAATGGTCTTCAAACTAAGAAAAAAAAGGTTATTTTAGGAACTGATCCCAAAAAGGTTCTTTGTCGAACTAAAAATGCTTCTTCTTTGGCATCATTGTAAAATACCTTTTTGGAAGCTTTATTTTTTTAAGTTTGCAGATATCATAAGTTATTTGATTTCTTAAGGTTCAAAGTGAAGTACACATTCTTAATTCATTGGCACAGTTATTGCACACATTTGACAGACATGCATTTATTGTTTATATTTGAAGACTTAGGAAGTCTGTCTGACATTTTAAATTAGTGTTTTTATCAGGCTCCTATGTTTAGGTTCAGTAATTTATCTTTAATGGCAAAGAAAAGGTTATTAGTCTGCTGTCAAAAATGTCACTTTAGTCAATTCATTGGCATTTAACAAATTTGATTGTCTTTGAAGTCCATGTGTGCTTTTTTTTGCAAGTCCATCTTGTTTCACTTTGTCGTGGGTGGATTAGATCTGTTCTTTATGTAGGTTATGTCCGTTTCTGTCAGAGTTTCAGCAGCACATGAAACACTCTTGTGTTTATATGCTACTTTCGAAGTCCTGTCATTGCAATTGCAACGATTTTCTTTCGCCTTAGAACGGGCAGAATTATGAGGTGGTTGACGCTTCCTTTTTCCAGGGACTGAAACTACCACATGTTCATCCGTTTCATCATACTCCTCCATCTTGTTTAGTTAAAAAATCTCTTTAAACAGGATAAAAGCTTGCAGCTCGACAATTGAAAGCAGTCACATACACACACCGTCATTCATCTTTCAATCATATGACTCCATTCAGGATTTTGCTGGCAGAGGCAAGTGGCGTTTAGTGGTTTCTGCCAGTGGTATTTCCGAATGGGCTGACGTTGGCATAAAACGGATTTGAAGTGAAAGTATTTGATGAATATGTATACTATGTGTGGAGAGCATTCGCTCAAAATGATCATCATATCATTTTTGGCGGATTTTAGCGGCTTTAGCATCTGAAGTCTTCATTTGCGCTTGCCTTTATTTTTATTTACATGCGTCTCCATAAGTTTATACTGACACTCTCTCTCATTTCAAACAGCCTCTGAATGCATATGGGAAGTAAATTGTTCTGTGCTTGTTTTATACATTATCTGTACAATATGAAATCAACCAGATAAAAATAAACTACGATGTGGACTCTCTGCTGGCGCTCATGTTTAATGCTCGTGTGTGTGTGTTTGACAGAGGATCAGGTCGACGGTAGACGAGCGAGAGCAGAAGCAGCTGCTGATGGATCTAGATGTGGTCATGAGGAGCAGCGACTGTCCGTACATCGTCCAGTTTTACGGAGCTCTTTTCAGAGAGGTTTGTCTGTTTGACTGCTTTCCTCATGTTTTTTGAGAGAGTCTTTCTAACACAGAAAACCCTTGTTTTGTGTGTCTTTTAGGGGGACTGCTGGATATGCATGGAGCTCATGTCTACCTCCTTCGACAAATTCTACAAATACGTTTATTCCTCTTTAGACGAAGTGATTCCAGAGGAGATTTTAGGGAAAATAACATTAGCTGTGAGTTATATTTTATTCAGAGCTTTTAATAAGCGATGCGCTGGTTAGCGTTCATTAACATGCTCTTCTGTGCCGTTTCAGACTGTGAAAGCACTTAACCACTTAAAAGAAAACTTGAAAATTATTCACAGAGGTAAGAGAGGCAGAATGATGATGCTGTCTTTTTTTATTTCTGGCCTCCATCAGTTTAGTTTTGTTTGAATGTTTTAGTGTAAGAAGACTCTGGACTCTCTCGGGTTTAGATGCCGTTTTACTCAGACTGTTTTCTCTGCAGACATAAAGCCATCAAATATCCTCCTGGACAGGAAAGGCAACATTAAGCTGTGTGATTTTGGCATCAGTGGGCAGCTGGTCGACTCCATCGCCAAAACCAGAGATGCAGGCTGCAGACCGTATATGGCAGTAAGATTCATTCACTTATATATTCATGTATAGACACAACCGTTCAAAAGTTTGGGGTCTGTGAGATGTTTTATTGTTTCTGAAAGAAGTCTCTTCTGCTCACCAAGGGCCAGATTTAGAGTGAGCAGGGTTATTTTTGTGGCCTTATTGCATAGCATTTGTTGGAGTTTCCCTTTCAGACGCAACATTGATTTACGGAGGTTTGCGCTCATCAATTTGCACCTTTTACAGCCCAAAAAAAGCACGTCTTAAACCAGACCCTAACTGGTAGATTGTGTTGGTCATTATGGAAATGATCCGACTGCGCCTGTGTTCTTTCATTTGAGCGTCGTCAGTGGTAATAATTTGCCCTGTTTAGTAAATCTGGCCCCTGCAATTATTTGATAAAAAAATGGTTCAACATTAGAGTTTTCTATGTGACTATATCGATTCAGGATTAATAAACGCAGTGGAGTCATCAAACAGCTCTTATTAAGCAGCCAAGAAATACCATGCGTCATATACAGTGTGACGCATAATACAGTGTGAGTGTAATGTTAGAAGATGGCGAGCCAGTCAGACAGAACGGGGTTTTCAGGTTTGAAAATG
>JAGHMJ010002262.1:0-13968 GCA_018749465.1 Paracanthobrama guichenoti
TGAATGTAATTTTTTCTCAGTGACACTACAATGCTCTGTCTGATGTGATACTGTAGTAGACGCCTGCATGGTTATAATTTTCTTCCTAATATTATCGATCTTACACGTAAAGAAGTTCATAAAGTCATTACTGCTGTGCTGTTTACAACCATCAGAAGTAGAAGCTTTATTTTTGGTTAATCAAAAATAGATGCTTCCTTAAGGCTCCCAAAACACAACAGACCTGACCATACCTTGTGTCCATGAACGTGCGAGCCGCCTGCCTCTTTAAAACCTGGAACGCTTTCCTGAGCATCCGCCCCAGGACGCAGACACTGCACACAAACGTGAGGCTGCAGGCTTCCAACAGACTTCAGCTCATCCGTGGGAAACTTAAAGCCATGAGGCCATGGTATGCTTTTAGGCCCCACTAAATATTTAATTATATTACTTTCTATTAAATTCTGTTGCAATATTTTCCTGTTACCATTGTGAAGCTGCTTTGAAGCAATCTTCACTGTAACAAGCGCTATAAGGGTGACTCGAGTCGTATGGGAACAGCGCTGTAGCCGATGGAGGATGATGGAAGGCTGCCCTATCGGCTTGTGCTGGTTCTGATGGCCAGGGAATGAGGTCCTTCACACTGGACTATCAGTCGGCCTGCTGGACACCAGCCTCTGCGGTTTAATGGGTTTTACAATTCACTCTGGATTCACATTTTTGCTGTCGTTCTTGACCCTTCTCTAACTGACGATCCTTGACCCTTGACTTCATCCAGCGCTGAGCTGACTGGTCAGGTAGAACTTCGAGAAGTTGAGAATTAACTTGACTATTGCCATTATGGTTTACATTTATAGTTTGTTCTAACATCACAGCTCCAGAACGATCAGCATGAATGTAAAAACGCCTGTAAATTCTTCTGATAAGGGTTAATAATGATGCGTGCCAGCAGCCTAAAGGTGACCAGAGAGCCACGTGCTGGGAAACGTTGCAGAAATGAAATCGGACACAGAATTGCCTCATATTTAAAGCAGTTCTAAAGTTCATGATTACAGGCCTGTTTCACAAAGCTTTTCCCTACTGTTAAGGTAACACTGCTCACGGAGACTGTGAGGAAAGCATCAAACGGTTCAGCGTTTAATGGCTTTAAAGCGACTGATGAAAGCACAAGGTGTCGAGAGCTCACATGACATCCATCAAGCACACGGGACCAGCGTTTCAAATCAGGATCTTTTATTGAACACCAGTCATGCAAAAACTGTTGGCCTTTACCCTCACGACTCAATAAAAACACCTTGGACAGAATCACAGAGGGCTGACCCAGGTCCAACAGCTCCCGCAGCATCCGAGCCCTTGCCGTTACACCCTCAGGAGTCTACAGAACTTAATGAAGCAGACTTCAGAATAATGTGCAACACCAACATGAGCCACATGTGGAAAGGGGGAAGAGACATGCATCAGGTTAACCCACAATCCCCTCCGAAGGCCATCCCTTCAACACATTAGCGAGTATGTGCCGTTTGAGCCACTGAAGATGGGAATAAAGGCGTTCTGGATGACCGGCCGCCTGGATGGAAATTTATCAGAAGTACAAATGGAAAGGTTTAATTTAACTTTATTTTCATATCAATGGAAAAATATAACCTCATACAAATGTCTGATTCTGTCCATTGTCTCTTTTTAAAAGCTCGGTGAATGAACCCAATTAAGTGCCGCAAGAAACAAAAAAAAAACAAAAAAATTACAACCAAAGCACATCAATGCAAATAAATGTATGACATTGTTGACATGTTTATTTCGCATCGTCTACATGTTAACATATTAAGCTCAAGTCCATTGGTATCCGCATGGATTTGGCACTCATTTTCCTGCAAAACAAATGAAGGAGAATAAAGTCGGATGTGGAAGTGTGTAATTCCTGTACCCTTGAACACGGAGCGCTGCGCTAGACCGGTCAGCTCGAGTGGTCAGTCTTCCCTTTCTAGGGCAGGCCAAAGCTCTGCATATCTGCACCATCCATACTAATAAGAACCATTTGTTTTTATTTTATTTTCTTAAAAAAAAGGGAAGGGGGGAAAAAATATACTGCAGCAATTGACTTTCAGAAAAGCAGGACGAACGCTCAGCGCCAGTTCACCCGAGTGCTGCCCGTCCCTGACCGCCGGCCGCTCTGTTTACATAAGTGCATCTCACGGAATTTGCAAACAAGATATTTATCATGTTTATTTATTATTGGTTGAAATAGGAAGAGGGGATGTGGAAACAGCGCCCCCTCCGTTCATTCACACACACACACTCCAGTCACGCCATTATTAACTCCAGCAGCAGCATTTACTTCTCGTTTGCATCTTCTGACAAATGAATTGTGTAAAAGGGCCCGACCTGCAGTCGCAACACCGTAAACGTGCCGAAGACGAATTCTGCAGACGCGAGGAACAAAACGCTCCTCAGCTGGCAAGTTTGTACTGATATGATGCACTAGCTTTTCAAACACAAGTGTGTACAGAATGTAGATCATTTTTAATAATTTTTTTGTGGGGTCAGAGACACATGTTCTGCACATGGAGAAGAGGTGAAGGTCGTGGGCCACTGAGTTTTTCTGCTGGCAACTGCTGGAATTGAACTCTGAAGGTGGTGTGATGTCTCTCGCACTCGTTCTCACTCGCTCACATTCTCAGACACTCATCTCAGCGCACACGTCACTTCTGCTTCGACTTCTAAGTGTAAAAGACAGAAGAAACCTCAGTGGGTTTGATTTCCATTATTCTTGGTAGAATTTCCACAGCCAGTAATCTGAAAACAAGAGCACAATGGAGAACATGGCTGAGATTACGCTCCTCAAACTCATCTACGGTCACACAAGCGTTAGAGGACCTTCACTTTTCTCTACGCATCTAATATATAGGACCAACAGGCCTGTTCACAAGACTAATGTTCGGTGCAAATTTTAATTTGAATGAACAGCGGCTAATGGTCACACTCGGCACATTAAAACTATTCTGATCGCACTGAAGAAGAGCTTAAGGTATGAGCACCAAGTCAAACATGAGAATTAGGGAAAAAGAAAAGGACAGCGGTCAGTGTGTCCTGCTGTATTGCCCACAGCACATCTGAGGGGTTTTTCTGCTTTGGTCTTAACAGATAAATCGGCCGAATCGTGCCTAACTTTCATGTTAGTGTGAACAGGCCTGAAGACTTTTGCCTTGACCCACCCAGAGAAGCCTTAACGTGTGTACAGGCCATTAAGACCCGCAGAAATCTGAAGAGTGGGGTGTAGTCACGTACCAAGCTTGGCTCTTCAGCTTGCGTAGCTCCTTCGTGGCCCATGTGGCTAAAGTCTTGGTCTTGGTGATCTTGGACCTCCGGCCTTCAGTCAGCAGATCGTTGATCTGAGGTCGAACCTCCACCAGCTTCATCACATCTTTCCCAAAAGTTGTACACAGGTCACTTTAGCAGGGGAAGAAAGAGACACAGAGAGAGAGAGAGAGAGAGAGAGAGAGAGAGAGAGAGAGAGAGAACTTAATTACATACTAGAGCAACAGAAGAAACATGCAAGACCAATAAACCAGCGGTCTAACCTACACCATAGCCTGAGGCTGCAGTGTCCTGCACTTAACGCTCCGGTCAGGGGCACGCTTGCGTCATTTACCGCTGTTGCACTAGTCAAACGTGCTCGGGCAGTTCAGATCGCCTAGCTGGAGTACACCCTGACATGAGCCGCTCAAACGCAGAGCCCAACCACTGGGACCAGTTCTGATCAAGAACCTCCTGCTCAGCACTGAACCATAATGAGCCCAAAAGGTTGAAGAATAATGCAGATATACAATATAACCGATTACACCTCGTATTGTGTTAGCAACTGAAATGAGTGGAACCGGTCCAGGGCTCGTGAAAGACGCTCCGGACCGCTGATGGTTACTTTTTCAGTTCCTCACCTCAAAACCACCGTTAGACCTCCCTGAGAGGTCACTGAGCCTAGCTAATGAATGGGAAACACTGGCTCGTAATGCGTTTATTTGCCCTCATTTTATTACCGTTTAAAGTCCCTGTGAACCAGAAGCATTAGCGCACATCCATCCCTCCAAACTGTTTTTTCTTCTTCTGTGTATTAACTTGCAATGTTCCCCACAAGACTAGTGATGTGCGCTAACAAAGTAAACCGAGTCAATTCTGACTTTAAGTGTCAAAACTTTGTTTTAGGCTAGTAGTTTTTGCTCTGCTATTAAAATTGGAATTGAGAATTGCGAAACGTCACTTCATGAGAACAAGGTTATATTTGGTCACTAGCATTGTTTTTAGCACGGCCAGTGAATCTCAAGCACTAGCCCGTCTAAGCCAGTAGGAAAAAAGCCTTAGCACGCGAGTAACAGACAGGTTCGTCAAACAGGAAGTTCTTACCCTATGAGGCCTACAGCGTTGGCAACAACCCCGTCGGAACGGTCTTCATCCTCAGCGATGTGGTGAATGAAAGACAAGATAAACTCGACACGAGGCTGTACCAGCATCACATCGGCTGCACAGATTGGGGAGACACATGGTGTAAACATGAATATTTGAGTCATCTTCAGTTACGAGATGGAGATCACTGTAAACTTACGGTGTACGTTCTCCTGGTCTCCTTTCAAGCCCTGGATGATCCCAGTGTAAGCTTCCAGACAGCCTTCTCTCAGCTCATTCAAATAGTCCACCATATCGTAGTCTGTCTGTAACGAAAGCAATAGCTTCTAGTTAACCTCCCAGTTAGCCTGGTTTAGCTTCCAGTTTAAACTCAACGCAGCAGCAGCAGCAGCTCAGGAAAGCTGATAATACCTGGGCAATTTGATTTATAATTCTAACCGACCCCGGCGGATGAATCAATGTCCTCTGATGCACAATCAACAGAGTTTAACTAGAAACCACGTATGGCGGGCTGTTGTACGCGCATGCACGAGAAGGACATTGAACACTGGAACGACGTGGACGCCCAGAACCCCATCACTTCTAGCGTGAGCTTCAGCTGCCTGAAAGCAATAGCTGGTGAGAAAACAGGAAGTATCTTTCCCCCCTCACACACCTATCGTTTGGGTTCAGTGTACAGCGCTTCATCTACAGGGGTTTTCCTGGGGCAGAAACGGTCTTCCGTCATCCACACACAGCACAACGTACCCGACCCATGTGAACTGAGTCCAGTACCGACAATAAATACAACACAAATGCAAATAAACAGTTTGCAATATTATTAACCCTAACTATTCTATATCTATAAAAAAAAAAAAAATCTGCCTGTGCGACTGAAAAAAAAAGTGCCTGTGCGACTGGTCACGGCACTTGCATATCGTTGCCCTATTAGTTTGATTGCATCCATCGCTCTCCTCATTTGTAAGCAGTTTTGGATATTAGCGTCTGATAAATGATTGATAAATGTAATGTAAATGGGAACATTTGAAGCTCTTCACAGCGCACTTACTCACAGGAGCGTTTTAAAGTAGCCGGCTCTCAGCGGGTACCAGTGCTGGAGAACTTCACATTAAATGATCAATTTAAATTTAATGACTAAAAACGAGCAGCCGCCAAAATGTGGGAAAAACCCTGATCTACTGAGATCCAGAGGGTGTACACATCTATTCAGCGGCTACTCCTTTACAGAAAACTTGCAGACAGAACAATTTATCCGCAGATGAAACGCACTGATCTGGTTCACGGCACAAGGATCTTGTAGTGTGGGCGGGCGGTCTGTGGAGTTACCTTGTCCACCTGTGCCTGCGAGGCCTGCTGCAGCGTGTCCAGCACAATGTCCAGGTACTTCTTGAATTCCCCTCCAATAGCAAGAGCAATATCACCAAAGACAGACAGGATCTGGGGTTTCACAGACCTGTGCACATTCTCGTTCTGCAAACACATGTAACAGCATTACTCTACAGTAAATCCCATATTCTGCTTCGAGGAGGAGAGGCAAATGAAACCCAACTACAGGGCTTCAGAAACAAACTTCACAACTGACACCATTTGTTTTCTTATTGCATGACACTGGCCTCGGCTAAGTTTCAGTTAACTATAGTAACCTTGTCACACACCACAGCTGTTCTGTGTAAGGTCATCTTTAATCTGGTCAAAGGAATGAAAAGTAGTAACATTTACAGTAACGTCTTCTGAAACCCAGAAAACCTGAATACTGCAGATATCCGGACAGTTCATCATTTTTAATCTGAAATCTATTTATTGACATTTATACACATACATATACACACACACACACACACACACACACACACAATTAATATCAAGCTACTTAAATCTAGCACTAAATTTAAAATATATTTTAAGAGTGAGGGCAGCGAAAATGTGCGACCTAATCTTGATTTCCCTCAAAGCAGTTTTGACCGGGAGAATATGGGCTGTCACACAGTATTATGCCGAGTAGCAGCACTAAACCACTGCGCAGATGTGTGATTTCAGGGGTGTTTTCACATCTTTAAGGAAAAGGCTATTACTTACACCCAGGTTTTCCAGCAGCAGCTGCATGATTTCGTCACAGTAAGGCAGGATATTGGCCATCAGCGCTCGACACAGATCACACACCAGCCCCACCGCAGCCAGACACACCTGCACGGACACAGGACAAGCAATGCATCACACACTAGAGCCCTGCATCTGCTGGAGTCCTCTCAAAGAACTAAACACTGGCCATGCAATTTTAAACACACCCTACCATAAATCACAGCAACTAATCATGTAAACAGCTCCATTTTGTATATGAAGCTCAAGGTTATATTTTAAAATGGAGATTGATTGTGTTGTGTAAATCATCCACAAAAGTGGAAGCAACTACATTGCCTTTAGTGTATGGGCTGTAGAGTCCCGCAATGTCCAGTGTGGCCACGAGCGACCGCAGGGTCGGCACACGCTGGGTGAAGTAGACTCACTTTCTCTGTGATGATGCAAAATCCTGAGCTGCCTGAGCTCAAAGCAGCAGGAGGAACCATCATCAACAAACTGCGGTGCTTCGCACAAGCATTACCTGATATTCAGCGTAATTCTTCAGCCCGATGACCAGGAACGGCTTGAAGGCATCCATGTATTTCAAGAAATCACTGCCCAAAACTGGATTGGGAAGGAAAAAAGTAAATTCATTCAGTATCATTCACAGCTGTAACGAGACACTGCATGAAGCCCATCAACTGAACTACTTCATGTGAAGCTTTAGTCCTGAAGGCATCTCATATGGGCTTCCCATTAGCACTTTTGGCTTATTTTAATCACATTCTACATCACCCTTGCATTGGTCAAGTGTCACACAAACATGATCAAACAGAAGCCATGTTATGCAGCTCAAGCGAATGGGAAGAGTCAAGCGATACGGATGGCAGCTGTAATTACTGGGATGCTTGAATCCACTGTTCGCTCTTCCTAATAACAGCCATAAGGATTACAGGGCAGTGATCGGATCACATAACACGAGGTGGAAATAACGGCAGAGAACTTGTGGCAGTATTTAGCATTGTGTCCACTTGTGATGGCTTCAACCATGATGCACCTTAATTCCAGCTAGAGCCTAAAGCTCCAGGCAAGCACTGATGTCAAGGCCTCACCTTCCACCAAAGTGCTGACGGCCATGAGCGCGTCCTCCTGAACGCCCCCAGAGCCGGCGGTGCTCTGGAACATGCGCAGCAGAGACGCCATCACCACATCTGAGATCTGCAGCGCGTCCTGATGCTGCACCTTCCGCAAGACATTCTGTTGAAGGACAAGAGAGCTGAGCACAAAGACATGACACACGCTAACTGGAGGTCAGAAGTTCTCGAGGGTCTGACCTGCAGGGTGGCGCACAGGAGCGACTGCAGGTCATTGAACTGGATCCGGTCTGACGTGCTCTGGATGTGAGACTGGACAAAACAGATCCAAATTACACCAACTCAAAAGCAGCGCCAATTTCATACACAACTGCTTAATTTTAAGAACAAATCAAGTGTCTAAACATCTCACACACACACTAAACAATAGGACTGGCTGACGTCTTGATTCTAATCCATTCTCATTTTGATGAACCGATATGGATTCTTAAATCCCCCCAAAAAAACTAAAAAAAAAAAAAACTTTTAGTCTCAACCTTTGGCCAATATTTAATGTATATTTAAATCCATGATGAAAAGTTAGTCAGTTTATGTTTATAAAAATAGCGCACTGGGGTAGAAACAATTGTATCAAAATATATTTATATCAGATCTTATGTGCAATTTAAATGTTTGTATACAAATCAGAATAAATGAATTTTAACCTCTGATATTAAATGTAGCCACAGACAGGGCTGACCAGAACTGAACCGGATTGCAAGCTTGTGAAAGGAAATCAAACCGAATCCTGTGATGTTTGTCGGTACCCAGCCCTGCCCAATGAGAAGCAGTGTGTCGTTTCTTCACCTCCATTTGCAGGACCTGCTGCAGCCGCTCCATGATGACCAGTGTGGTCTTCTGCACCGCTGGGTAACAGTCCTTCGCACTGTTCTTCACGATCTCCATCAGAGCCTCGTACGCGGCACTGCGCAGGTTATTCTGATGCCCATCTGGCCTACCAACAGGTGAAGCATTCCTCATGTAAAGATATCATCCATCATCTTAATTAATGACACCGAGTGCTAACGTCACTGGCCCTTTTTACACCTGGTATTACGATGCGTTTTTGGTGATCAGATGACAAGAGGTCAGCGCTAAATTCAGATGGAAATGGGATCAGAAAAGGTTTATGATCAGATCTCTCAAAGCATTTAAAGACGGATGTGAGCACACGTCCTGGACAGCGGTGATGTGCCACCTACAGCAGCAAGTGTTATCTAGACATTTCCCATTTAGAAAACAAGGTACGAGATGAGGTCTGAAACTTATGCACTTCAATCCTTACTGAAAGAAACTGGAGCTCATTTTGCACTCTACATGTGCCAAGTTAATGAAAACAAACATTTGGCAGCTCATGGTTTACCTGTCCGTGGTCTCCAGCAGTTTCTGGACAATGAGCTCAAAGGAGGAGGACAGGCAGTATGTGCTGGGCTCTTCCTGATCGTCAGCAGCGTCTGTGGCCTCATACGCCGCTTCAGCCAAACTAGAGAAAGCCTGAAAACAGCATCTGTGAGCCTCACTTCACAGCTCACCCCATGAGCATGTGCTCGAACACACTGCTCGCACTCGCATTAGAAAATACAGCATTTGATTCAAAGGTTCAGACTGTGTACAAATCTCTCAGCAGATTTGAGGCTGCATACAGACAGGGCTCGACAGTTTAAGGTCAGCAGAGGGTCACGGTCAACAGCGCAATTACACATGCAACTACATGCAGACACTTTACAATGCAATGGTTTATTGTACCAATATTCATGCACATTAGAGATGCATGGATTGCAATTTTCTTGGCTAATGTTTTTATGCCAAGTCATCATTTAGAAGCACTTTTTAAAAAGACTGCTTCAAAGCGGCTTTACAGTGATAATAGGAAATACATTTTGCTAAAGTACGTTTTTGATTAATTTCTGTTATAAAAATTGATTTGTTATTTGGCACCACATACATACACACACACACATACATACAGTACCATATTTAAAAAATTATTATTATTTTTTAAAATCACTATACAAGTGTGAGCAATTGTGCTGCAAGCGATTGTGCAATTGCCTCAATGTAAAAAAAAAAAAAAAGACAGACCGCAGCAGGAATATTAGACTGCGGTCACTTTAAGAGCTTATGCACGGATCCAATATGCTGTTACAAAACAGGCGTATTCTTTCAACCATTCACTGACTGTTTAACTGAACACTCGCCAAGAAGGACAATTCGACAATTTTGTATGCATTTGAGCGTTTAAGCACAGTAAGCCACTCATTTTGGCATTTACAGCTCAAGCTGTGAAGAGACGCGGAGAAGCGGCTTGTGCGTCTACTATAGATCAGCGGTGCACACACTTTTGGTACGAGTGCGAAGCCTGCAGGAAGCAGTAATTATGCACAACACAAGGCCAAGCATGCGCAGCTGACGTTATTGTCGATGGCAACCAAACGGACCGTCTCAGAATCAGAAAAACGTGACTGACTGGCCGGTCGATCGGTGCACCTCTAATGCAAATACATAGTTAAAGAAGTTGTCTAAACAACCGAAACACAATTTTTGCTGATGTCACTGTAAAGCTGCTTTGAAACAACTGTATTGTATAAAAGCGCAACAAAAACATGACTTGACATTTATTGCATTATATTCAGCTGTTCCAACTATTCCAACACCCCAAAGCGTGGAGCACATTTACAGCTCACAAAAACCAGCTTGATGAATTAACACGCTGTCCTGGTTTACATGCCAACCAATAGCCTGGCAAAGCACGTAAACCACATTTACAAGACCACTGATTGGTTTACTGGAGTACGGTCATAAACAGTCTAAGCATAAAGGAAAACAGGCTAACGCGTCCACATACACTATCAGCTCATGCATAATGCGGTTAAGACTTATCAATTTTGTCATAAAAGTAGTCTTGTGACAGGACATGCTCATAAGCTGCTGTGAACGGTCCTGTCTTACCCAGCAGACGTTGGAGGCCACACGGGGTTCGGCCCCGAGACCCTCGATCAGGCACTGGAGCAGAGGGGCCAGATACACCTCGTTGATGGCGGCCTCAGGGAGCAGATCACAGATGCGTCCCAGCGTCCAGGCCGTTGTGTCTCTCACCACCACACTGGGGTCTTTCATCAGCTCAATGAGGGTGGGCATGGCCTGACAACACATCCGTGAGCGTCACACACATGTCCAGTCAGACATGTCAATGTTAGTCTGGCTTCTGAATGTAAACGGTTACCTGAATGACGAGTGGTTTGAGCTGGTTGAGTTCAGGACCCTCCAGAATGGAGCCGAAGGCCATGACAGAGGCGTCGCGGTAGCGCCAGTCGGGGTGTTTGATGTGCTCTTTGATGAAGGGCAGCACGTGTGGCACCACATCGTCCTCACAACAGGTGGCCAAAAGCATCAGACACACGCCAGCAGCCTTACACGGGTTCCAGTCGTCATCGTCATCATTCTCATCCCAACAAGCACACAGACTCCTTAGAAACACTCCCAACACATCCAGTCACTCATTTCAGTACAAATAGTTCATTTTGAAAAGTAACCTGAGATCAACTGGCAATATTCAAAGAAAAGCTGCTGATGAGGTTTCAAAGCAGAAACGCCCATCTGAGCTCCGGTCATGCTCTATACAGTAGCCAACACATTCAATTCAAGGCGGTTTATCAAGAAACGGCTGAAAGCTGCCATCAGACAAACGAGCACAGAGCTGGTCTTCTGTATAGGAGCTGCTGCATCAACAGGAAGCCATTACATGATATATGAGTGATGCAAGTGATACAGCACAATTCATTCCATAAAGAGGATAGTTCTGGTCCTAGAGGCTGAATACAGACAACTCCACTTTACAGTTGTGAAGTGTGTGTAAATACAGTACCTGCCACTGCTTAAAGCCTTAAGTGAAAGTTGGTGGTCTACGCTCCGCACACTTCAGGAGGGCCCGAACGGTGCATGCACAACAGCGCACGTGTGAGGACTTGAGCTGGTGTACCCAATCAGAGTACACTTACCCTACAGCTAATGTAGTTACTCCAAAAGGTGTTCCTAGAACTAAAATCATTCCCAGTGGCGGCGGTGCAAACACACCAAAAAGCGGGTACTTGCACCATTAGTTCTAGGAACTATGAAAAGGTTCCTCTGGTTCGAAAGCCCCTACACGAGACATCAGTTGGCCTAGCTTCGGTTTATTGTGTAGCACCCATAACTACAAGGACAAACTACCAAAAGTCGTGTCAGGTACCGTATATACACACAAAAGTCAGTTCATGAATTTAACAAATTTTAGTTCAAGTGAAATGTGTCGAAGCAGCAAAAAAGCACTTGAGTTCACAATATTCTGAGAATGGTCACCGGTGCACTGCTCCTAAAGGCCAATCTCTCCTCCTGCTGGCTGTGCATATGCACTTACAGGCTTTCCACATGGCACTCAGAATAACTGACAGGCTACTGTTAAATGAAATAACTAAATATAAATGGTCTTAAACGACTAGTTTGTATGTGTGGTTCGTGAACGAGATTCGGCGTGAGAAGCACATTGCCATGAGAGTCTGTGCCACGGACTGCCAGTGGTAACTCGGAAGGAAGTTACTGTGCACAACATCTGGGAAAACCCCAGCGTTACCTGTTTGGTGAGTGTCTGTGTTAGGATGGGCACCAGGTACTGCAGCGCTCCTTTAGCATAAAACTTGCTCGTGTGCTCTGGAGGACGACCCTGTTCAGAGGCCTGAGGACAAACATCGACACCAACACATCAGAAACCGTGAAGCACTTGTTCGAGCAGCAGATGTAACGCAGCATCAGACATCACCTCAGTGGCTTCAATGGCCAGATCCATTTCCTCGTCGCAGACGTTGGACCAAAACTCAATCCCCTGTAAGGCCACTTCATCAATGTCGCTCTTCATGGCCTCTATTGTGATCTGAACACAGAGAGCGGGTGAGACACTGACAGCACTGCAGCGGAGCCTCTCATTGGAGGAGAAGAGCGCCGGCTGCACGCGAGCGTTCTGCGGTCATTTGAGTTTAGTGTTTCAGCACTGTGCCGTTTAATATTTTCATTAGGGCTGTCACTAACAACTACATTGGTAATCAAGTAATCAGATGATTAATAAGATATTTTTTGTGGTAATAAAAATACAAGGGCAAAGATCTAAGCTTTTAAATTAATTTGTGCTGTCAATCAATTGAAAAAAAATGTTAATTGTAAATTCTCTAATTAAATCTCGATTAAAAACATTGGGGGTTGTAATATTTTGATTGTAATAATTTCAGTTACTCTCCAAACTAATGTAGAAGCAACTGTGGCCTTCAAACCGGTTAGACACAGAACTGAATAAAGTTATCAAACATGTTTCTTAACTGCATAAATTAAATATAGAACAAATCATTAAAGCTACAATTCTCTGTGACCTGTGCTCTTTGAGGAACATTAATGACAGAGGGTTTATTAGTCTGTGGTCACCACGATCTGCCGCCGCTGAACATGACACATCTGATGCGGTCATGCGTCTCTTTCAGTTCAGTTAAGACGTTATTTAAAGTTAAGACTGCTCTAATGAGAATACTCCACAACATAGCATCAAATTCTCTCAACACGCTACGGTCTGTGTTTAATAAACCAGATTGATTATAGCTTTAAAAACACATTAACAAAGACACAACGCCTCGCTCAACATTGGTTTGGTTAAAATAGCTGGCCTAATAAACTGCCCAAACATTAGTTATCAGTGTCAATCACAATCTTTCACTCTCTCATCGAGGTCGTCAGGTCACAAGTGAATCTTTGACGTGTGTACGTGACCCGTGTCTCATACAGAACCTATGCCATTCTGCATCACAGTATAACTCAACATCCTCATCAGCAAACTTACAGCAAACAACGCAGGGCCCATGTACGTCTCCATGTACTGATAATACAGGGACATGATCTTCACCAGGTTCTGTAACGCAGCCACTCTCACCTACAAAATTAGATGCGTACATTACATATCATTAAACATACTCATTGTCTGTAGAGATGAGGCACGTTAAAACGAGAGGAACGCACCCTGTTGTCCGGACACTGTGTGGCTTCACAAACGACCTGCATGATGAAGTGTCTCTCAGTCTAGAGAAAGAGAAAGCATGAGATTTAATGCCCATTTACTGCATGAAGCCTTCCGAAAGAGTCATAACTGAAGTGGCCGTACCTCCTTATCAAAGTTGGCTTTTGTGAACTCCAGCGAGTTGAGCAGCGCATTAGTTGCGGCCAGTTTGACGTTGTTGCTGGGCTCCTCCTTCCTCATGCCCTGGATGATGGCTGTCAGGATCTGGTTGGCGTTGTCCTGAAGGTGCTCTGGGTCCTGACAAAGGGTTTGCAAGGTAAAATGAAACCGGCACACGAAACAGCGCAGTCAGCAAGAGTTTGGGGGGGG
>JAGHMJ010002283.1:0-87500 GCA_018749465.1 Paracanthobrama guichenoti
CAGCTGGTGAAGAGGAGCGCTGTGGCAGTACCCTCACCACCCCGGCCTCTGCAGATGGAGCGGCACCTGGTGCGTCCGCCACCAGCCTGCCCCGAGCCGCACTGCCTGCCGCTGGACAGCGGAGCATCACACGTGCTGCCCAGGGAGGTCTGGCTCCGTGTCTTCCAGCATCTCAATCAGCGGCAGCTCTGCGTCTGCATGCGTGTGTGTCGCACCTGGAGCCGGTGGTGAGAGATCTAACACACCACACCAGCCGATGTCACTGCATCACACTCGAGGCAGCGGCACAAGCATACAAATAAAACAACTAGAGTACACACTTTAGTGAACTGTAAAGAGGTCATATATTGATCATATTTGATATACCTTCCTCTTCAGTCCAAAAACAGCATTTATTGACACTAAACCTATTAAAGGCAGTGCAGCAGAAAAACTAATGGACAGTCAGTTTCACACGCCACCCTAAAGAGCTGTAACGATTCAATCAAACCGCTTTATGTCCTAACAGAATGTATTAGAGGCCGAGCGCTGAAGGGTCATAAGCACCTGAGAGAGGGCAGTCTGAACATTTACCATACAATCCCCAAACCGCTCACACGTGCATCTGCATGTTTATGCTAATACCCTTTGACCTGAAAGGCCTCGAAACAGTGGCTTTTCAAAGTGGTACTAAACGGTTCATTAGATCTTCACCAGATTTTGCTCAGATCATCATTAGATCCTCATGCTGGCAAAAAGGTATTACAAGCTTCTTGTTTAACATTTCAGCTAATGAGCGTATGGAGACGGGAAATTACATTTACATTTAGCAGATGCTTTTATCCAAAGCAACTTACAAATGAGAACAATAGAAGCAACTAAAAACAGTCAAGGGCAACAATATGCAAGTGTCAGTTAATCGAGCACAGAACAAATTATTATTATTTTTTAAATAGACAAACAGAAAACGAATAGAGTGATAAGTGCTATTCTTTATTGGTCAGGTGCTGCTGGAAAAGACGCGTCTTAAGATATTTTTTGAAAATGGCTACCGACTCGGCTGCTCAAATTGAGACAGGCAGGTCATTCCACCAGGTGGGAACGGTCCAGGAAAAGGTCCTTGTGAGGGATTTCATGCCTCTTTGGGATGGCGCCACAAGGTGCCATTCACTTGCAGAACGCAGGCTTCTGGAGGGTGTGTAAGTCTGAACAAGCGAGTTTAGGTATGTTGGTGCAGAGCCGATTCAAGAGTTTTATTTGTCACACACACAGTTATATACAGAATATACAACCAGTGAAATGTAAACAGGTCCGCTCCATGGACAGTGCAAATTCACAGTTAAAAACACAAGGAGGAAATTATAATAGAAATAGAATAAAAAAGTACTATATATATATATATATATAAATCTGTAGAATTATAAATAATCAAGTCAAGTAGAAAAAAATTAAAATAAATAAAGAAGTGGAATAAAATAATTGAAGTAGACTGTGCAGTGAGTAAACTGTAGACTTATAAATATGTGGTTAACAAATGTATAAGAGTATAATGTGCAAACAGGTTTATGACAGGTTGTTACACAGTAACAACGAGAACAGAAAGTGCAGTGCAATGTCAGTGTATCGATGTTTATCCTGAAGTGAAGTCACGTGATGTTAAGTGACTGAGTTCAGGAGTCTGATGGCCTGGGGGAAGAAGCTCCTCCTGAGTCTCTCAGTTTTGGCCATCAGGCTTGAGCGCTACCAGATGGCAGCAGCGTGAAATGAGGGTTTGCAGGGTGATTAGAGTCCTTGATGATCTTAGTAGCTCTACCTTTGCAGCGTTTGGTGTAGACGTCCTGCAGAGACGGGAGAGCTGACCCTGAGATACGCTCGGATAAGCGCACGACTCTTTGCAGGGCTTTGCGGTCATGACTGGTGCTGTTCCCATACCACGCTGTGATGCACTGAGTTAATACACTTTCTATCGCCCCTAAATAGAAAGTTTTGCCCGCATTGACGCTATATGATACTGAAATGAGCTGGATAACATCACAGTTTCACCAGAACGGCTGTACAAATTCTGTTGCATTATTTTCCTGTTAACACTGTGAAGCTGCTCTGAAACAATTGGCACTGTAAAAGCGCTGTATAAATAAAGGTGATTTGACTTGACTTGAGTTACACCAGATAGTTAAATATAATGCTAAACTGTAGATTAAAACCTGAAACATATCCATTGGAGCCGATCACAGCTTCTGTTCTCCCTGTCCTTCAGAGTCCTGATGGGAAATGTGTTTGTGTTCGGTGTAGGACTGAATACATGGACCGATGTACAAATGGATTGTATTGTTTGTTTGTCATATTCAGTTTCTCACTCCTGCACCGATACAAACACACGTATGTGACGTGTCCTGTGTGGAGCAGTCTCGTTCAGCCTGATTTACTTCTGATTCTGATTTACTACAGCACTGGTTATGGACTCAGTGCTGTAGCCCAATTATTTATCGGTACAAATATCAGCAGAAATAATACTTGAATTGTTTCCATCTGTCGGCTGACGTGCACCTGTCCATGCAGTGCGTGTGGAGCGGCTTCTGTCAGTGTGTGACGCGTGTGTTTGTCTGCAGGTGCTGCGATAAGAGGTTATGGACTCAGATCGATTTGAGCCGGCAGCGCTCCATCACTCCTCCGATGCTGAGCAGTATCATCCGCCGACAGCCAGTCTCGCTCAACCTGGGCTACACCAACATCTCCAAGAAACAGCTTATGTGGCTGATCAACCGTCTGCAAGGTACGGCTCCTCCTGCCAGCGCCACATGTGAAGCATTACAGTGACACGATTCAGCGGTGGCGCGACACAGCCGTACAGGGACTGCGCAGGTGCATCCAGGTAAAGAGTGTGTAAAAGAGCCGAGAGGAAGGGACACGGGCGTACAGGGACCGCGCAGGTGCGTCCAGGTAAAGAGTGTGTAAAAGAGCCGAGAGGAAGGGACACGGGTGTACAGGGACCGCGCAGGTGCGTCCAGGTAAAGAGTGTGTAAAAGAGCCGAGAGGAAGGGACACGGGTGTACAGGGACCGCGCAGGTGCGTCCAGGTAAAGAGTGTGTAAAAGAGCCGAGAGGAAGGGACACGGGCGTACAGATAAAGAGTGCGTAAAAGAGGAAGGGTCAGAGATCAGTGTGGTTTACACCCGGTCAGTCACGAGTTTGACCCGAGCGTGTGTTTGGTGTGTCTGTGAAGCTCACAGGTGAGCGTGTAATGAGGGCGCTTTGCTTCTTCAGGGCCGGTCACATGACGACTTCATCACGTGTAACTGAGTTATACCAGCCGGTGCATGAACATGATGAACAAACTCCAGCCGACACCAAACTGGGACCTTTCATAATTACAACCAAAATATTAGGGTTGGGGGAAAGTATTAGTACACCATAGTATCGCAATATTTTGTGGGGGGATATTGAATGGATACAAGTATCGATATATTCGGGAATATTTTGAATTTGAGTTCGTATTGTGCAAAATTTTACTGTAAGCCCCGTGCTTATAACGCAGGAAAAATAAATTATAATAATTTGCAATATTTCTTTCAGACTGTAATATCACTCTCGCTCACACACGTGTGCTGTGTGTACAGGAAACACACTCACATATTTCTGAACATGGGCTGCTCTGTCCGTGTTTGTGTGTTAGTTACACGTGTGGACGTGTTGAAGCCAGCTACACACTCCAGCAGAACAGCGCTCGCACTGGTTTTGCATTATTGTGTAGGCAATTTCACAATGAAAATAGCTCCATAGTGGCATCTAGTGTCCAACTTATATGCTGTTAATGGAAAATGTATGTATTTTCCTATAAATATGATAGAAAGATGATTTATATAAATGTGATTCAGGATATAATTAGATTTTATAACTGATTAGTGTCAACTGAAGTAATGAAGAAAACCCAATGATTTCAAACTGCACTTTTGAAGTGATGAATGAGCATTTCTGCATCTCAAACAGTAGAAGTTAGAAACGGCACGGTCATTTTCCATGCCTGCATTCATCGCATTGGATAAAAGCCATGGAGTCAAACTCTGTTCCTGAGGGTTAGGGTTAGTTCACTCAAACGCTCCTGAAGCCGTGCGTCCAGCTGTCACTATAAACGTCCAGGCCGGTGTTCTGAGCTGAACTCTGACGTTCCTCATGTCTCTCCCTCAGGCCTGCTGGAGCTGAACGTGGCCGGATGCCCATGGTCCTCGGTCTCGGCGCTCTGTCAGTCCGTGTGTCCCTGTCTGCGGCTCCTGGATCTCAGTCGTGTGGAGGATCTGAAGGACTCTCATCTGAAAGAGCTGCTGGCTCCGCCGTCCAACGACACACGCTCAGGTCAGGCTGCCGTCCCTCCAGTCCTTCCCTCAAGGCCACTCTTTCCTCTGTTGGTTTCACTGGGATGCTTTTTAATAGAGAGCTGTCCAAACGGACAGATTTAAGACATAATGTAGTCAACAGTTCAATGATATTATCCATTCATACTTGTAAAATTGTCATAAATTAATACTTTTCCACCTTATTATGCAAGTTTTAGATTAACACATTTTCATGAGGGTCACAGATGAAGTTCAGTCTGATGTCCGTGTGTCTGATAAAGGCCCGTTTATGAGCCCAGCTGGAATGTTTCGGCACTG
Source organism: Paracanthobrama guichenoti (assembly GCA_018749465.1). Classification (NCBI taxonomy): domain Eukaryota; kingdom Metazoa; phylum Chordata; class Actinopteri; order Cypriniformes; family Gobionidae; genus Paracanthobrama; species Paracanthobrama guichenoti. Next base: position 4,628 of record JAGHMJ010002283.1, read on the forward strand.
GGTTTTCCTGGGAAGGACTACATTTACATTTACATTTATGCATTTGGCAGATGCTTTTATCCAAAGCGACTTACATTGCATTCAAGGTACACATTTTTACATTTTTGTCAGTTCTTGCTTTCCCTGGGAATCGAACCCATGACCTTGGCATTGCTAGCGCCACGCTCTTATTGTTTGAGCTACAGGAAAGCCTAGGTCACCTAGGACTAGGTCACATTCACACCCCAGATCCATTCGCTTGTCAGTTCAGTTGAAGTGCTCAATCCTGTTCTGTTCCCACAGAGTTCAGTCATTTACTGGAGAAACTGAACAGCTAGTCTTTGTTTGTGAGAGACTGTACATGCGGAATCATATCAGAGCAACATCGAGGATATTGAGTGTCCAGTAAATGCGTTCCTGTTACAGCTCACGGAGAGAACCGAGGCGGACGCTTCCAGAACGTGACCGAGCTCCGATTGGCTGGGCTGGAAGTGACCGACGCCGTGTCACGCCTGTTAGTGCGCTACCTTCCTCACCTGACCAAGCTGGACCTCAGCCAGTGCTGCCATATCACAGACCAGACCATCCACACGCTGACCTCGCCCATATCGCCGCTCCGCGAGAGCCTCACGCACGTCAACCTGGCAGGTAAACACAGAAGCACCACGAGTCTTCGCTGGGCGATATGGCCAAACATGTTTGGTTAAATGGGGATATACGGTGTATATATCTCTGTATTTTCTACATTTTTCTATTTGGATAAAAAAAGAAAAATCTGTATTTATTAAAAAAAACACATCCTTCCCAATGATTTCATATAAACAATGTTGATATTGACACAAATATAGTGAATGTTATGTAAGCTATGCAATATATTATGTGCAAAAAAGGTTAAAATCATATTACATTCTATCAAAAATAACGATTTTGTTTTTAAGTTCACTAAACTAAAAATGAAAATAAAAACAAAAGCACAGACTAATTATATTAGCCTACATTTGATTACTCCATTATAATGGTCACTTTCATACTAATACTCCTACCTGTAGGGTTAAAGTTATTTTAAAGCATGTCATGTTTAGGACACACTGGATGATGCCCTTTCCCTGCATCCGCTTGCTCTGCGTCCTGCGCTGTTTTTCACATGCGCTCGTATCAAACTAACATATATTAATATAAATGGAATTGCCTTAGTCCATATCGTGTCTAAAAAATCTGTGCCCCCGGAGCCCAACACCAGTCCCGATCTCACGGCTCATCTGAGGCCACTGGGCCAGGATTATACATTTTCCTTTTACCAAAAATCATTAGGATATTAAGATCATGCTCCATGAAGATGTTTTGTACATTTCCTACCGTAAATATATCTTAAATGTATTATTAGTAGTGATATGCATTGCTAAGGACTTCATTTGGACAACTTTAAAGGAGATTTTCTCAATATTTAGATTTATTTATTTTTTCTCAGATTCCAGATTTTCAAATAGTTGTATCTCAACCAAATACTGCCCTAACAAACCACACATCAATGGAAAGATTATTTATTCAGCTTCAGATGATAGATCTCCATTATAAATCTCCATTTCAAAAATAGAGCCTTATGACTGGTTATGTGGTCCAGGGTCAAACATATCGACACACCGCCCAGCCCTCAGGTTAACAGTCTGGATATATCTCTGAGGACCGTCCCATGATGCACGAGAGCATGACGTCACTGCAGAACAACACCCACTTGAGTTCTATTAGTAGTGTTTGAGCTTTAACCGTGGCGTTGTGTCTTGCAGGCTGTGTGAAGGTGACGGATCAGTGTGTGCCGCTGCTGCGCCGCTGTGCCTCTCTGCAGAGTGTGGACCTGCGCTCCTGCGGCCTGACCAACCCCGACGCCTGCCAGCTGCACTGCTTCCCCTGCGCAGACGACAGACCGCTGCTGAAGAACAGCTGAACACTACAGACTCAGACTCGCCCCCTCGCCCTCGTGTTTATTTCTGGATCCGCCGTTTGTGAATGGAGAAGTCACATGCTCGTAGATATTCCGTACCCGGGAGTGTGTGTGTGTGTGTGTGTGTGTGTGTGCGTGCGTGCGCAGACGCCTCCATCTCCTGCTCCTTCATCCAGGCCGAATGTATCGTCTCTGACACGTTTGGGTGACTCTCAGGAGAATCCACCCCAAAATCAAAAGAATGTTTATTTGCTTTTTGCATAAACAAAATAAAGCCCATTTTGGGACCATCAAGACTTCCTTTCGCTTCTGACATTATTTCATCACATTTAGTTGTCTTAGTCACACATCCAGACATGAACGCTTCTCGTCATTAGCTTCAGATTCAGTGATGAGTCCGGGGGAAAACAGGCTCTTCATGGTCCTAAAACTGGGCGTGATTTTGGGGTGACGTGAGATCGAGGTGTTTCTTGAGGTTCACTGATTGTGATGGTGTGCGATCAGTGAACAGTGTTCATGTCTTCAGCGGTGGATCAGTGACGTTCCCTTCTCATTGTATTCGTGCCACACTCGCTCACGGTCTCGACGTGCCACACGAACGGAGCCGCTGGCCGTCCTCTGCCCTTCCGCTCTTTATTTCTCTCTTCCTTTCGTTATGAGTTCTGCGGATCTCACGACCGACGGCAGGCTCCTGTACGCCTCACATGACTTCCGACAGGCTTCGGTCACCGCTCGAGCTGCAGTACGCCTGTGCTTCACGCTCTATCTGATATAATGTTGCTGTAGATTCCTGCTAATCTGGGAAGGGTTTCACAGCAAACACTGACGGACGGCCTTCTGTGCGTCCACATCACACATGGGTCGGACCGGTTCTGCTCCAGAAGGATCCTAACTTTGCCTCCCATTAGCGATGGAGAAACGTCTCTCCATTAGGAAACTTTGTGGCCAATTATCGACATGGAATAATGCATTAGAGGATGAAACATTTGGTGTTTCCCGGATTATTCAGTGTTATCAAAGCCACTCGCTTGAGACTAACCCTAACCCGTGAGCGGGTCAGTGAGCTGCGGAGCCGGGTCAGGGTCTCGTGAAGCAGCGCTCCTCCTGTCCATCCATCGCTGAGCTCAGCAAACACTTCCTTCCAGAACACGATGCATGTCGACACCTTCACGGACTGTATTCCTTGCACACTCTTCAGTATTGGGTCCAATACATGGCAGTTTAAAGTGTTTGATGGCAGTAGACAAACAGCATCCCTTAAAAGTGACCTCGACAATGTAGTTGCAATGTTTTTTTTGTTGTTGTTGTTTTTAGATTTCATGTTCAGTGCAGTTCGCATTTAAAAGTGACATATCAAACACCGAGTTTAGCTTCAGGTTGTAGTTTTTCTGAAATCGGAATCAAGAATTCGAGTCGGGTAGGTTTTGAATACGGTTCCTCTTTCATCCGAACGGGTTTTTGCAGATTCAAAGCCCACTAAACTCAATTGCCATGTATGAACCAAACATTCGCCCTGGTAAAGCACGGGGCCTGAATCATATTCTTGTAATATCTTGCCAAAATTTCCTGTTTTGGGCGTTCGTATATATATAAAAATATATATATATTTCTTCCTTTGCATTGATCCAAGTGATGGAATATGTGAAGCAATGAGGAAAAAGAAAAACAAGGCAGCTACTATAAGAGTGACTACTGTAAAATGTCTAACTGAATAAAGACAATGGGGTTGTTTTTATTTGCTTTGCTTTTCTTTCCTCGATGTGCAGCAAACACTACTGAGCCCTCGCGTCTCCGATATCCGTCGGAATAATCTCCCAATGCCTGAGTGTGTCCAGACACACACACACACACGCGAGAGGGAATCTGGCCAATCGGTGATCAGAACCAGCTCATGAATCCAGGGCTACTGTCACAGACCAACTTTAGCATTTATTGATGTCGTTTATTTATTTTAAGTTAAAATATGGGGAGAAATGTGCATTTTCATTAAATGTCATGAAGATGTCCCTTGTGCCACTTCTACAAATATTCATATGTAATATTCATTTTTCACCAAGAATGCATTAAATTGAATTCAAGACCAGTTCAGCACAAGACATTGATGATATTCCAGATGTTTGTATTGTATCTGCATTATGATCCGTCTCTCACTTCTCACGGAAACCATCCATGAACACCTTCTCATGTGCCTGTGTGTGATCTTCTGAGTGTGATCTTTCTGATATTGCTTTATTAGCATTCGGCAGGCCTACATATTGCCAAAGCCAAACAAAAACTAACAACATACATAAAATACATTCATTTATATATTTATACATATTAATCGTACCACTAATGCAGACTCAGTACCTCTTCATTTATAAAGATGAGCAACTAATGGCTTTCAGTTTGATGAAGTGACGTGTGTGAGTGAGAGAGAGAGACACAGCGGTGTGTGTGTGTGTGTGTGTGTGAGAGAGAGACACAGCGGTGTGTGTGTGAGAGAGAGAGAGAGAGAGACAGCGGTGTATGTGTGTGTGTGTGTGTGAGAGAGAGACACAGCGGTGTGTGTGTGAGAGAGAGAGAGAGAGACAGCGGTGTGTGTGTGTGTGTGTGTGAGAGAGAGAGACAGCGGTGTGTGTGTGAGAGAGAGAGAGAGACAGCGTGTGTGTGTGTGAGAGAGAGAGACAGCGGTGTGTGTGAGAGAGAGAGAGACAGCGGTGTATGTGTGTGTGTGAGAGAGAGAGACAGCGGTGTGTGTGTGTGAGAGACAGAGAGAGAGACAGCGGTGTGTGTGTGTGTGAGAGAGATCTACATTCATTACAGATTCACTCTTTAGGTAACCACGTTTTCTTATGTCGTCATCTTTCTATGGCCAGCTCTCTCTCTCTCTCTCTCTCTCTCTCTCTCTCTCTCTCTCTCTCTCTCTCTCTCTCTCTCTCTCTCTGTCTCTCTCTCTGCCTGGCTCTCTGTCTGTCTCTCTCTCTCTCTCTCTCTCTCTCTCTCTCTCTCTCTCTCTCTCTCTCTCTCTCTCTCTCTCTCTCTCTCTCTGTCTCTCTCTCTGTCTGGCTCTCTCTCTCTCTCTCTCTCTCTCTCTCTCTCTCTCTCTCTCTCTCTCTCTCTCTCTCTCTCTCTCTCTCTCTCTCTGTGCCTGGCTCTCTGTCTGTCTCTCTCTCTCTCTCTCTCTCTCTCTCTCTCTCTCTCTCTCTCTCTCTCTCTCTCTCTCTCTGTCTCTCTCTCTGCCTGGCTCTCTCTCTCTCTGTCTCTCTCTGTCTCTCTCTCTCTCTCTGCCTGGCTCTCTCTCTCTGTCTCTCTCTCTGCCTGACTCTCTCTGTCTGTCTCTCTCTCTGTCTGTCTCTCTGTGTCTCTCTCTCTGTGTCTCTCTCTCTGTCTGTCTCTTTCTCTCTCTCTGTGTCTCTCTCTCTGTCTGTCTCTCTCTCTGTCTGTCTCTCTGTGTCTCTCTCTCTGTCTCTGTCTGTCTCTTTCTCTCTCTGTCTCTCTCTGTCTGTCTCTCTCTCTCTGTGTCTCTCTCTGTCTGTCTCTGTCTGTCTTTCTCTCTCTGTCTGTCTCTCTCTCGCTCTCTGTCTGTCTCTCTCTCTCTCTCTCATATATGTATATATATATATATATACACTCACCTAAAGGATTATTAGGAACACCTGTTCAATTTCTCATTAATGCAATTATCTAATCAACCAATCACATGGCAGTTGCTTCAATGCATTTAGGGGTGTGGTCCTGGTCAAGACAATCTCCTGAACTCCAAACTGAATGTCAGAATGGGAAAGAAAGGGGATTTAAGCAATTCTGAGCGTGGCATGGTTGTTGGTGCCAGACGGGCCGGTCTGAGTATTTCACAATCTGCTCAGTTACTGGGATTTTCACGCACAACCATTTCTAGGGTTTACAAAGAATGGTGTGAAAAGGGAAAAACATCCAGTATGCGGCAGTCCTGTGGGCGAAAATGCCTTGTTGATGCTAGAGGTCAGAGGAGAATGGGCCAACTGATTCAAGCTGATAGAAGAGCAACTTTGACTGAAATAACCACTCGTTACAACCGAGGTATGCAGCAAAGCATTTGTGAAGCCACAACACGCACAACCTTGAGGCGGATGGGCTACAACAGCAGAAGACCCCACCGGGTACCACTCATCTCCACTACAAAAAGGAAAAAGAGGCTACAATTTGCATGAGCTCACCAAAATTGGACAGTTGAACACTGGAAAAATGTTGCCTGGTCTGATGAGTCTCGATTTCTGTTGAGACATTCAGATGGTAGAGTCAGAATTTGGCGTAAACAGAATGAGAACATGGATCCATCATGCCTTGTTACCACTGTGCAGGCTGGTGGTGGTGGTGTAATGGTGTGGGGATGTTTTCTTGGCACACTTTAGGCCCCTTAGTGCCAATTGGGCATCGTTTAAATGCCACGGCCTACCTGAGCATTGTTTCTGACCATGTCCATCCCTTTATGACCACCATGTACCCATTCTCTGATGGCTACTTCCAGCAGGATAATGCACCATGTCACAAAGCTCGAATCATTTCAAATTGGTTTCTTGAACATGACAATGGGTTCACTGTACTAAAATGGCCCCCACAGTCACCAGATCTCAACCCAATAGAGCATCTTTGGGATGTGGTGGAACGGGAGCTTCGTGCCCTGGATGTGCATCCCACAAATCTCCATCAACTGCAAGATGCTATCCTATCAATATGGGCCAACATTTCTAAAGAATGCTTTCAGCACCTTGTTGAATCAATGCCACGTAGAATTAAGGCAGTTCTGAAGGCAAAAGGGGGTCAAACACAGGATTAGTATGGTGTTCCTAATAATCTAAATAATATATATATATATCTGTCTCTCTCTCTCTGTATATCTGTATCTCTCTATATCTGTCTCTCTGTAATAATTCACAGATTGTAAAGTTGCTGAAGGAAGCATTTATTACTAACTAATACTAACTTTTGACCAGTAGGGTTTATGATTTGAGCATCTGCCGAAACCTCTGGATCCGCCGTGGCTCCTGGTGGGAGAGAGCGAGAATCATTTATCTTCACTTAATTTCACTTCATAGTTTATGCTTTCCCTAAACCTTGAGCTACAAATGAACCACAATGTCTGAGTTTCCTATATTATTAAGTTCTCCTGAACCGGACTCAAAGACAATTCGCTGGTTCTCATTCCGGGACGCTGAGAAACAGAGACATTAAAACCAGCGGCACTTCCTTATCGCCAGTGCCGAAGAGTGGGAACATCTTCTCTGAGCACTCTGCGGTGAACGTATACACCTCCGATCCGGTCTTGGCGTTGTAGAAGATCACGTGACCCTCCTCACAGTCCAGATAGACGCCTATGCGCCGCAGGTGACTGGTGACCTTGACCTTGGCAAGCGGCGGCGCGGTCAGGGCGCGTAAGTGGTTCCCGCTCCACCACAGCACGTAGTAGCCGAGGGCCGGCGTCATGTCGAACAGACCCTTCCTCTGCGCCGACTCGCGCACCACTCCCAGCTTCCAGTCCTTGTTTTCACCGACGTTCACCTGGAAGCGAGTGGGACATTTACAGCTGCAGTGCTAAAGCGTAACTGAATGTGTTTTGCATGTAAATCACCCGACCTCCCAGTAGTGTCGCCCGGACTCATATCCGTCTTTGGCAAGCGCGCAGGACCAGACGTCGAAGCGCTGCGGGCTGTTCCGGTAGAACTGCAGCTTCTCTCCGCGCTTCAGCTGCTTCCGGTCATCCGACAGGATGAGGAACGGGTACGCCGAGGTCGGGTTCAGCGTCACGTCCTCTGGAACCATACGGGCATTTCATCAGGCCTTGCATTTCACAAATCATTGTGTAGATTTTTACAAAACATTGAAAATAGGAAGGAACTGAGACTTAGTTTTGCAAACACATAATCTACAGTACATTACAGAACATGAAGGACATATCAAGAAAAGCAATAGGAGTTGAGAACACTCACCAAGATAACCTTTAACCTTCTTGTGCCCTAAAAGACATAAAGTATTCAACATCTGATTATATGTTAGGCAAGACCTGCATACGTTAAACTCATCACGGGAGCTTATCAAGACTTGATGAGTGATGTAGAGATACTGATATATAAATCGTCTTCCGTGGGGAAACGCCTCGTTTATTCAGGGGTATTCTAATGGCCGTATCTCACACTGATGATGTTTGATACTGGGGATTATCAACAGATCTGGACTGTCTGCGCAACAGTGAAGTATTCTGGTTCACTGTTTGTTCTGTAATTAAAAACCACTAAACAATGTTCAACTCATAAACGAAGAAAACAGACGTCTTCAAAATCATGTTTGATGTTTTACCAGTTGTGTATGATGTAAGGATAATTAAACGTAAAAACATGAGAATATGCCATTTTAAGAGGATACAGGAAAGCATAAAACCCAAACTCGGCGGTTTTCATGAAGACAGCACCAGCTTCTGCTCTGATGAGTCTCCACGTGTTTGTGAACTGGACAGGTAAACGCAGACATTTCAACCTAGCAGAAGTTTTACAGTCTTTACATCTAATAATATAAGGAATATCACTTAATATCAAACATCTATCTTAATATCTGCTGACCTCTTGTAAAAGGAAATGCATGAATCTCTTAAAACGCACACACATACCTGTTTTTATTTTCCGTAGATCTGTAGAAATGAAAGTTTTGGGAGAAAGATCATTAATCCTCCTAACACAAGTGGCCCAAATGTGTTTCCTGAGTGATTCTTCACATACCTTTCAGTGACCAGTCCTTCCTCCTCAGAGACCGGACACTGGTCATACTCTCGCTCTCGGCTAGTGATGACACTGAAATCACACACACACACACACACACACACACACACACACACACACACTGTGTAAGTGGTTCTGTCACACATGCGTTCTGCTCCTAACATCACGCTGTGTGCTTGATCTCACCTGAGTGCCGGTAGTGCACTTCCCCGCAGCGAATGTCGTCCAGCCGCTCCCGGATCTCTCCTAAAGCTGCTTTCACGTCCCCGAGCGAGAAGCGCAGTGTCAGTTCATCCACCTCGCGCAGATCCACGTCTGAGTCCTGCAACGGGCTGCCAGCTTCCTCAAAACTCTGCCATCATAAAAACATTGGCATGTTCAAGAGTCGACCCTAAACAGAATGAGCTTGTGTGTGAACACTGTGTGTTCATACTTCATATGGAGAAATGGCAGTAATGAGACAAACAGCCTTCGAGAATCTGTGCTTTCTAATCTTACCGATACACTGATCAGGCATAACATTATGACCACCTTCCTAATATTGTGTTGGTCCCCCTTTTGCTGACCCGTCGAGGCATGGACTCCACTAGACCCCAAGGTTTCCCAGCAGAACATTGCCCAAAGCATCACACTGCCTCCGCCGGCTCGCCTTCTTCCCATAGTGCATCCTGGTGCCAAGTGTTCCCCAGGGAAGCCATGCACACGCACCCGGCCATCCACGTGATGTAAAAGAACACGTGATTCCTCAGACCAGGCCACCTTCTTCCATTGCTCCGTGGTCCAGTTCTGATGCTCACGTGCCACTGTTGGTGCTTTCGGCGGTGGACAGGGGTCAGCATGGGCACCCTGACTGGTCAGCGGCTATGCCGCCCCATACGCAACAAACTGAGATGCTCTGTGTATTCTGACACCTTTCTATCAGAACCAGCATTAACTTCTTGAGCAGTTTGAGCTCCAGTAGCTCGTCTGTTTGATCGGACCACACGGGCCAGCCTTCGCTCCCCACGTGCATCAATGAGCCGTGGCCGCCCATGACCCTGTGTCCGGTTCACCACTGTTCCTTCCTTGGAGCACTTTTGATAGATCCTGACCACTGCAGACCGGGAACACCCCACAAGAGCTGCAGTTTTGGAGATGCTCTGACCCAGTCGTCTAGCCATCACAATCTGGCCCTTGTCAAACTCGCTCAAATCCTTACGCTTGCCCATTTTTCCTGCTTCTAACACATCAACTTTGAGGACAAAATGTTCACTTGCTGCCTAATATATCCCACCCACTAACAGGAGCCGTGAGGAAGAGATCATCAGTGATATTCACTTCAGGTCATAATGTTATGCCTGATTGGTGTATAATATCTGTTCTAGATGAGATATAAATCCGATCAAGTATACAGTAGTATATGGATTAGTATATGAATGCACACTTAATGATTCTGATAAGCTCACACTTCCTCAGTGTTTCTGTCTCGTTTTCCAGCACAAATATCTAAACATTCTTAAATCAAGACACATTTACTGGAGAAGAGAAATCACTGAAGATATTAAGACTTGTTTCCATGCATGAAAATGAAGTGAGTTTGTGCTTAAAACCAGAACAAATATCTGTCAGTGAGTCTTCATTCTAAGGGAAAACAGGATGATTTTCTGACTCCACTTATGTTGTGGATTTTGGATGTATATTTAGACATTCTTAAAGACTTTCTGTCAAGATTTAGATCTTTTTTGTTTGAAATGTTGATTTCCATTAATTTTGCCACAGTTAAACCTGAACACAGATAAATACATTTTGTTACACATAACATCAAATGTTTCGTACCATTACGATAAAGTAGCTGTTTTTGTTTTTTTTAAATGATCGAACAACACCAAAGAGTTACGAATGTTTAGACAAAATACTGAGCAAGAACACGATTTTTCTTCTTCAGTTTCTGGCGATGAACAGATTGCAATAAAAGGATGAAGCAATGGGTAAGAAAAGGCACCAGATCTCTGCACCTGAAGGAAGCCGATGTGATCATCTGACACCGCCTGAGCCTCCAGTCGAGCCCTGCGCTCCTGCAGCTGCGCTAGCTTTGACTCCAGCTGGGAGACGACGCCTTGCCCTCGGCCAATCACAGCCTCTCTCCTCTCCTCGATCCCGCCCACCAGCTCAGTGCGGATGCGCTGGACGGAGTGTGTGACGTCAGACAGCAGCTGCTCGACCTCGGACAGTTCGGCCTGAGAGTAGCTCTGAAACACCACACACACCGCAAACTTACAGCTGACTTACAACAAACAGACGAACGTGTATGTGGAGACATTCATTAAACTTCCTTTGACTCTTTTTCACTGTAAATGTTAAAGTTATCCATAGCTACAGTTATACATTTTCTCTGTACATTTCATTGGTCTGTATACTGTAAAGTTTTAAAACTGACCTGCAAGGCATGTAGTTTGTTCTTCATCTCCGTCAGCTGAGCCTTTCTGTTGTCAATGCACGCCTGAAGGTCCAGCTCCGTTTTCCCCAGAAGTCTCTGAGAGGTGAGAAAAAATTCAATCTCTTGGATATCAAGCCTTTTCTCTCCGTCATGACCCTATGAAGCAGGAAGTGCACCTGTTTGCTGGCTCGCTCTGTCTGCACGGAGACGGTGGTGTGTGTGCGATGCTCCTCCAGCACACAGATGGCACACACACACTTTTGATCCGTGCGACAGTAAACCTCCAGCAGCCGGCCGTGTTCCTGGCAGGTTCGGCCCCGCAGGGCCTCGTGTGGATCCAGAAGCCGATGGGACGCGTAGAAGGACGCCTGCTGGTGTGGCAGGACATGAATCTCGCAGTACGATGCGGTGCATGTGAGGCAGGAGCTGACGGCCATCCTCTTCATGCCACTGCAGACGTCACACAAGATCTGCTCACCATCAGAGAGCGATGGTCCGGGCGTAGCGGCTTTCTGCCGCGGCTTGGCTTGAGGAGGTCCGCCGTAGCGCATCTCTTTATACTTCTGGGCGATGTGTGCGAACACACGGTTAATGCTTAGCTCGGGACGCTCCTCAAACTCCCGTTTGCACAGAGGGCAGCTGCAGACGGAGCTGGACGCCCAGTAGCCGCCGATGCAGCCCTGGCAGAAGTTGTGTCCGCACGGCGTGGAGACCGGCTGGCTGAAGAGATCCAGACAGATGGAGCAGGTTAGCTCCTGCTCGGAGGAAAGATCGCTGTCCATCTGACGAGACACCGAACACACAGATCTGAGGGTTAGGCCGAGCGTAACCGGTACCAGCAACTGTATATGACTTTAGGGAAGGGAGGAAGACCACCATCATTAATTCAGTTTCTAACACAAGGAGCAAGAAACTTCACATTGTGAATAAACCATTTGGACTGAGGACTCTATATGTGCACCAATGCCATGCATTTAGTTTATTGATTATTTATGAAGTAATGTGGCTGCTGGGATGCTTCCGGTGGCTTCAGCTCCAGATAGTAGAGTACAATTCCATGAGCATTGCAGACATGGGTCACACTTAAGAATACTGCTCCCTCATTAATGAGTAACTAGACAGGAACAAATGAGTAACACTATTAACATTCTAGTAGCTACTATTAACTAACAAGAAACTAACTAACAAATTAGTAAGTAGTGCTCAGTCTAATGTGGTAGTTCACTATTAATCAATAACTAAACATTTTTCATAACTCCCAGATGACTATTAAGAGCTACTATTCAGGATCATAAATAATGTGAACATTACATAATGTATAATTAATTCTGAAGTGAAGATGATGGTAACCCACTAGACTCGAGTGTTACCAAATCCTTCAGAAGGAATTACTAATGATTTTGATCAGTCTTCTGTGACAAACATGATAACTCACTAGTATTGCCTGAAGTCATTGTAGCTTTTGAGGTTTTTGTAAGGTTTTGGATAGTAATTCTTTCAATGGATTTGGTAACACTCGAGTCAGTACTAGTCGATACTATCGACCACAACATTCTCAAGAATTATGTTGGCATTAGTGGAACTGCATTGGCATGGCTTAAATCATACTTATCTGACCGTTATCAGTTTGTAGCAGTAAATGAAGAGATGTCACACCGATCACAAGTTCAGTATGGAGTACCGCAGGGCTCAGTGCTAGGACCGTTGCTCTTCTCCCTGTATATGCTACCACTGGGAGATATCATTAGGAAGCATGGCATTAGTTTTCACTGTTATGCTGACGATACTCAGCTCTGTATTTCTTCACGCCCTGACGAAACTTACCAATTCACAAGATTAACAGAATGCATAGCTGATATAAAACATTGGATGTCTAGTAATTTCCTGCAACTTAATTCGGAGAAAAATGCATTTTTAATTATTGGACAAAAAAACTCTGCAAGTAGTAACCTAGAATACTGTCTAACACTCGATGGCTGCTCTGTCAAGTCCTCGTCGTCAGTGAGGAACCTGGGTGTGCTCTTTGATACCAATCTTTCATTTGAAAGCCACGTTTCTAACATCTGTAAAACTGCATTCTACCATCTTAAAAATATATCTAAATTACGGCACATGCTTTCAATGCAAAATGCTGAACAGTTAATTCATGCGTTCATGACCTCAAGGCTAGATTACTGTAATGCTTTACTGGGTGGTTGCCCTGCTCGCTTAATAAACAAACTCCAGCTGGTCCAAAACGCAGCAGCTCGAGCTCTTACTAGAACCAGGAAGTGTGACCATATTAGCCCGGTTCTGTCAACACTGCACTGGCTCCCTATTAAACATCGCATACATTTTAAAATCTTGCTTATTACTTACAAAGCACTAAATGGTTTAGCTCCCCAGTACTTGAGCGAACTCTTAACGCATTATACTCCATCACGTCTATTGCGGTCTCAAAACTCTGGCCAGTTGATAATCCCTAGAATATCAAAATCAACTGCAGGCGGTCGATCCTTTTCCTATTTAGAGCCTAAACTCTGGAACAGTCTTCCTAGCATTGTTCGGGAAGCAGACACACTCTGTCAGTTTAAATCTAGACTAAAAACGCATCTCTTTACTATGGCTTACACATAAAACATTATCAATCTCTATTATTCAAATCAGTAAATGATTGTTAGGCTGCATTAACTAGGTCAGCCGGAACCGGGAACACTTCCCATAACACCTGATGTACTCGTTACATCATAAGAAGAATGGCATCTACGCTAATGTTAGTCTCTCTGTTTATCCCGAGGTTTACTGCAGTCAGCCGGATCTGGGCCGTATCCAGATCAGATGGTGGACCAGCGCCTGGACATGACCAACTCATCCCTGAAGTGTCTGCAGAGAGCGTGTCAAATAAACTCCCCCCGTAAATGCTGCATCGACACGACATCCTCATTAAACCCGTCTCCGGCGTGACGACTCCAATCTTTCGAATAATCTTACGAATATCTATTTACCTAATATGACCTCTGACCTGCTATGTTGCCAGAATTATAATCATACACTGTTTGTTCGTCGGCCAGAGGAGAACTGGCACCCCGACTGAGCCTGGTTTCTCCCAAGGTTTTTTTCTCCATTCTGATCCTGAAGGAGTTTTGGTTCCTTGCCACCGTTGCCTCTGGCTTTTGGCTTGCTCAGTTGGGGACTCCTAAATCTCATCTATATTCCCGATCTGCCCGCATTGACGCTATATGATACTGAAATGAGCTGGATAACATCACCGTTTCACCAGAACGGCTGTACAAATTCTGTTGCATTATTTTCCTGTTAACAATGTGAAGCTGCTCTGAAACAATTGGACTTGCTAAAAGCGCTGTATAAATAAAGGTGATTTGTCTAGTGGGTTACCATCATCTTCACTTCAGAATTAATTATACATTATGTAATGTTCACATAATTTATGATCCTGAATAGTAGCTCTTAATAGTCATCTGGGAGTTATGAAAAATGTTTAGTTACTGAATAATAGTGAACTACCACATTCAACAATATTTGTTAATCAGAGTTTCTTGTTAGTTAATAGTAGTTATTAGAGTGTTAATAGTGTGTTTCTCATTTGTTCCTGTTCTCATTAATGACGGAGCAGTATTCTTAAGTGTTTTCCAGACATGTACAGATATCAGTCAAAACATGTTAACCAGCATTATCCGGTCGGAACCAGCATGGAAACGTGTAATCATAATGGATTAGATGTCAGACATACATATCTCAGAACAAAGGTCGTGTGCAAACATTTTGTAAAATGCTGAAAGTCAGGTTTAACAACATCTGGGTGAGTTCCTTTAGTGAGCTTGCATAATTATTGTTCCAACATACAGCACATAAACTGCATTATATTTAATGTTATACAATAATTAAGTGTCATCCGCAAAGGTCCAGTTTGTTGGAGCATAAAGTGGTTTAGTTTCAGTTATCAGGTGATTTGATTTAAAGACTCTTTATATAGTTCCAGTCAGTGTCGCGTACAGAACGATCTGATTTATCTTCAGTTTAAGGACTTCATTCCCTCCTGACCGTATGAAGACTGACCGCAGACGCTTTACAGATGTATATTAGATGCTTATGAACTGCGGCTCTAACAATGAAATGGGTTTGTTGAGACCTGTGATAATGATTTGTTTTAAACTCTCATTAATTTCTTCCTATACTGAGGCAATCTTCATTAACATTCATCAGAATATTCCCAGTCAAACATCTCTCACTCACCGTTGCTGTTTCTGTGATGATCTGTTGAATATGAAATGATTCCAACTCTCTTCTGTTATTGTGAATGTTGTTCTCAGTGTCTCTGCTCCCGGTGTGTGTGTGTGTGTGTGTGTGTGTGTGTGTGTGTGTGTGTGTATGTGTGTGTGTGTGTGTGTGTGTGTGTGTGTGTGAAAGCAGTCGAGTGAGTCTGACAGGCTGGACTGGTGTGTGTCGAGACAGAAACAATGTTTGGGATCCTGAATGCCTTCCAGAGGCGTCGGGTAAAGACACAAACACCCCGATCTTCGAGCAGAACCGAGTGAAATAATCTGAATATCCAGCCCTTACTGATCGGCTCAAAGATACACTCCTCTCCGGATGTGTATTCACTAAAATAATTCAGTTAAATTGAACACCTCAATATTGCAACAAACCAAGCCTCAGTAAATCTCAGAAAACAGCATGAGAACCCCAGTTTCCTTAAATACATCTTAACTGATAAATACAATTATATAAAATCGAATTAAATCAGAGCTTATTGTGACTCGATGCTGTGTCAAAAAGAGAAATATTTTTATTCTGCTCCAACAAAAGCAAGTTATTGGCAGCTTAATAAATGAGGCAGTGGAGCTGAAAATATGCAGATATAATTTTCACACTTAAATATAAAGTTGTGAGAAATCATAAAGGGGGTTTTCACACCAGTACCATACAAAAAATATTGTTGGTTGCCCAGAGAAGATCGGTTTATAAAAAATGTAAAAACTGTAGTCTCTGATGTCAGTCAGCCGTTAAAAGATGAGCATTAATTTTCAAATTGTGTGAGTGCGCGCCATTCTGTGGAAGTGAGAGGAACGCGCGTGCAGAGGCGCGCAGGAAATGAAGAAACAAACAGACCCACGAATTTATGAGTTCTGTGCTTTTCACATTTTACACACCAGCTTAACCCTGGCTTAATATTTTAGCAGTAAAGTTGGATTTAGTTGTAAAGGTTTGTAGAACAATTGAAAGGGTGTACATGGTCTCAACAATGCTTAGGTAGGTGGCACGTGTCAAAGTAACATCCACATGGATGGCAGGACCCAAGGTTTCCCAGCAGAACATTGCCCAAAGCATCACACTGCCTCCGCCGGCTCGCCTTCTTCCCATAGTGCATCCTGGTGCCATGTGTGCTTCCCAGGGAAGCCACGCACACGCACCCGGCCATCCACGTGATGTAAAAGAACACGTGATTCCTCAGACCAGGCCACCTTCTTCCATTGCTCCGTGGTCCAGTTCTGATGCTCACATGCCACTGTTGGTGCTTTCGGCGGTGGACAGGGGTCAGCATGGGCACCCTGACCGGTCAGCGGCTATGCCGCCCCATACGCAACAAACTGAGATGCTCTGTGTATTCTGACACCTTTCTATCAGAACCAGCATTAACTTCTTGAGCAGTTTGAGCTCCAGTAGCTCGTCTGTTTGATCGGACCACACAGGCCAGCCTTCGCTCCCCACGTGCATCAATGAGCCTTGGCCGCCCATGACCCTGTGGCCGGTTCTCCACTGTTCCTTCCTTGGAGCACTTTTGATAGATCCTGACCACTGCAGACCGGGAACACCCCACAAGAGCTGCAGTTTTGGAGATGCTCTGACCCAGTCGTCTAGCCATCACAATCTGGCCCTTGTCAAACTCGCTCAAATCCTTACGCTTGCCCATTTTTCCACATCACACATCAACTTTGAGGACAAAATGTTCACTTGCTGCCTAATATATCCCACCCACTAACAGGAGCCGTGAGGAAGAGATCATCAGTGATATTCACTTCACCTGTCAGTGGTCATGATGTTATGGTCATAATGTGACAGATTAGGCATAACATTATGACAGGTGAAGTGACATATATATATATATATATATATATATATATATATATATATATATATATATATATATATATATATATATGTAATTTTGATGACATCTCTGCCTATATTGTGGTGGTGCTCAAAACTCTTCAGAGCGCACAATTTAGTGGAAAATGAATAGGAACATTTTTTTAATTCTCTGTAAAGCAATGAGACGTGAACATACTCTGGGCTTTAGCTGACTGGCCTGTTTATAGCCCTCTTGCACTGGCCAGACTGTGGAAATGCAGTTTATAATTTCTGACTGGCATATAAGTGAACAAATCAAACAAACGTAAACGATGATGCACTGATGGGCAGGGCCCTTGGGCTGGAGCCCAGTTAAACCCAATGGTAAGTCCGACCTTGCATATTACACATATGCAACGTGTTCATTGGAAGGCAATTTGACATGGGTATTAAATATAACCTATAAATAACTTGTGCAGAAAGTTCCCTAATAGGAAAGCTTGAGCACTGTCATCAGAACGCCCCGCCGCCCAGCCTTTATATAAGCGCCGCGCGCCGCGGGCCTGCAGTCGGTCTTCCGTCCTCAGGATCCGCTGCATCTCATCCGTAAGGTGTGTATCATCAGCCAACTCTTACTTACCTCGTTTATTCGCTGGTTGTGTTAAAAGGTTTGATGAAGGGCTGCAGAATGCACCAAAAATAACACCAGAAAGTTGCAGTATTCTTTTCTTTATTAACAGAAATATTTGCGTGCTATTAAGGTAATCACGACGAGTTGTGTTCGTGAATCTTGTAAATATTAATATACAGCTCTGATTTGATTTTTGATTCATGCCAAGTTGGAATTAGCTAAAAAAAACCTCGCTCACAAGAACGCGCATTGATTGCATGAGTTATAACGCTTATATAGTTCAGTTCCTGAGCTTGCCCTCTCTGACTGCCGTTCAGCTCAATGCACGAGGCAAACTGTCTGCTTAAATAAAATACATGCGCTGTTGATCTATTAATCAGTTTAGGGCCATTCACACAGGATTGGACACGCGAGGCGCAGATCTGGAGACGCGTTTTAGAAAGCGTGTCACGCACGCGATACTCTGCGGAAGCGATGCGAGCGCGCGTCTAACGCGTGTGTTATTCCATTGCCCCTTCCACGCTATTAAAGGTCATTCATTGCTATAGTTTAGGCTTCCATTCTGGTTTCTTTCCAAATTATCACTGGACAGATGTAGAGGTGTGTTATAAAATATTATTAATAAATATAGTTAATAATCTATCTATCTGTCTGTCTGTCTGTCTGTGTTTCTGACTGTCTGTCTGTGTTTCTGACTGTCTGTCTGTGTTTCTGTCTGTCTGTGTTTCTGACTGTCTGTCTGTGTTTCTGACTGTCTGTCTGTCTGTCTGTGTTTCTGTCTGTCTGTCTGTGTTTCTGACTGTCTGTCTGTGTTTCTGACTGTCTGTCTGTGTTTCTGTCTGTCTGTGTTTCTGTCTGTCTGTGTGTTTCTGACTGTCTGTCTGTGTTTCTGACTGTCTGTCTGTCTGTCTGTGTTTCTGACTGTCTGTCTGTGTTTCTGACTGTCTGTCTGTCTGTCTGTGTTTCTGTCTGTCTGTCTGTGTTTCTGACTGTCTGTCTGTGTTTCTGACTGTCTGTCTGTGTTTCTGTCTGTCTGTGTTTCTGTCTGTCTGTGTTTCTGACTGTCTGTCTGTGTTTCTGACTGTCTGTCTGTCTGTCTGTGTTTCTGTCTGTCTGTCTGTGTTTCTGACTGTCTGTCTGTGTTTCTGACTGTCTGTCTGTGTTTCTGTCTGTCTGTGTTTCTGACTGTCTGTCTGTCTGTGTTTCTGACTGTCTGTCTGTGTTTCTGTCTGTCTGTGTTTCTGACTGTCTGTCTGTCTGTGTGTTTCTGACTGGATTCAATCTGAACTTGTGTTGAATGTGAAGTGTGGTGTAATTCTCAATCATAAAGACGCTGTACTGGGAAAGCAGGCACAGCTAAAGGCATATTCTTGTGCAAAGAACTGGAAAACTTTCTATTTTTAGAGGGTGAGAATATTTCCCTTCTGCCCGGTGTGGGTCAGGGTTAGGGTTACATACAACCACATACATTAAATATCAGAGCGCTTTTACACGCTAGACCCTTGTGTGTGACGAGCTGCACGCAAACACATCTTTAGATTCCAAACACATTCACTTTTAACCCCTTATTTCTTCTTCAGACTCGATCTGTCCGTCGTGTTTCCAGCGCTTCGAGGTCATCTGTTGGTATAATCGCCTCACGTGGTGTTCTTGTTCCTCTCCTCAGAGTCATGGCTGCCAGAACCGAGCGCACCTTCATCGCCGTGAAACCAGACGGCGTGCAGCGTGGCCTGATGGGTGAAATCATCAAACGCTTCGAGCAGAAGGGCTTCCGATTGGTGGCCGCGAAGTTCGTGCAGGTTAGTTGATCTGGACTCTAGAGATGTGGATCTGGATCAGAGCTGATGTTAACGTTCTGATGGTTCTGATCTACAGGCGTCTGAGGATCTGGCGAAGCAGCATTACATCGACCTGAAGGACATGCCCTTCTACGCCGGACTCGTCAAGTACACGAGCTCCGGGCCAATTCTGGCCATGGTGAGCTCCTCATTCACACGCGCTGCTGTACGCTGATGTGTGCCTGTAGAAACCTGATGTTAAACCATAGAAATGCTGTCTCGTCAGGTGTGGGAGGGTCTGAATATTGTGAAGGCTGGAAGGGTGATGCTCGGAGAGACCAATCCTGCCGACTCCAAACCCGGAACCATCCGGGGTGACTTATGCATCGAAGTGGGCAGGTGCGTCTGCTTCTGGATCTGTTTGGCAGCTTGGTTACTGAACCTCAATATGGTACCATCAATCGCATCTTCTATGAAAATAACCGATGGCTTATTGTGTGCTTTCAGGAACCTCATCCACGGCAGCGACTCCGTCGACAGCGCGACTAAAGAGATCAGCCTGTGGTTCAAGCCGGAGGAGCTGGTGAGCTACAAGAGCTGTGCGAACGACTGGATCTACGAGTGAACATCGCAGCCTCTGCCTGGCTCACGGAACGGTTCTCTGGACTGGAGTTTGTTTGTTTGGTCTTGTCAAGCACTTGTTTAAATAAAAAATGGAATCTCACACTTGCTGTAGGAGTCATTTTAATATTTTGACATGTGTGGATCAGGCTAATATTCTGCTGGATATCAGCTAAAGTTGCATGAATAAATCCTTGATGTGAGCGCTTTAAAATCCCCATGAAATCCATATTGAGTTGGCCTTTAGTTTGGTTAATGTATAACCTCCAAACCTCTAAAATTGTGTTTAAAAGATTTACAGTGCATCCGGAAAGTATTCACAGCACTTCACTTTTTCCATCTTGTCACAACATGTTACAGCTTTATTCCAAAATTGATTAAATTCATATATTTTTTCCCTCAATTCTACAAACAATACCCCATAATGACAACATGAAAGAAGTTTGTTTGAAATCTAAAAAATGGAAAAATTCACAGCATTTGCCATGACACTCAGCATTGAGCTCAGCGTCCAAACGGAGCGATCGGGGGAGAAGGGGTGACCGAGAGCCCGAGGGTCAGTCTGACAGAGCTCCAGCGTTTCTCTGTGGAGAGAGGAGAACCTTCCATTCGGCCAGACGGAAGCCACTCCTCAGGGAAAGGTACATGACAGCCCGTCTGGAGTTTGCCAAAAGGCTCCTGAAGGACTAACCCATGAGGAACACAATTCTCTGGTCTGAGGAAACAAAGATTGAACTCTTTGGCCTGAATGGAGGAAACCAGGCACCGCTCATCCCCTGGCCAATCCCATCCCTACAGTGAAGCATGGTTGGGGCAGCATCACGCTGTGGGGGATGTGTTTCAGCGGCAGGAACTGGGAGACTGGTCAGGGTCAAGGGACAGATGAACACGTGTGTGTTTATTGAGCACATAAATCACAGAGGTGATGTGAATCTTGTCTGATTTTACAGGGACATTTTATTATGTATAGCCAACAGGGGAGCTCCAGTAACACGTGTACGTCTCCAAAGTGGATTTAGATCAATTCTGAACCATAAACATCTTAAAGATGCTTACTAAATGTTTATTTAACATCTGACGTGTTTATTGAGCACATAAATCACAGAGGATTCTTGTCTGATGTCACAGGGACAGATGGGCACGTGTGTGTTCATCCGGTGGAGAGTGGCTGATGAAGCCGAAGGCTGCTGCTTTTTTGAGTGATTATACTACAGAAATTAATAAAAAATCTATTTAAATCTTAAGTTTATTTTAATTATTGTAATTTTACAGCACTTTTCTGATTCTTGATTTCTGTGCATTTGGTGGTCTCTACATCCTCAGTGAGCCCAGAGCCAGCGAGAGCTTCTAGAAAAACACCACATGACATTGAGGATGTGAGTTTGGTTTCTGTTCACACAATCGAGCCAGACTTTCAGAAGCTTCAAAAGCATAATCAAATAATGTCATGAAGCTTCTGGAAGTCTGGACTGATACTGTATGAAGATCGGGATCAGCGATGTCCCCGGTGAGCAGAAATTAGGGACATTATGGATGGCAAGGACAGGTGAAGGTGTTTGCGGTGGTCAGCTGCTTCATCACAATAAAGCGCAGAGCTGTGTAGAGATGGCAGCAGATGTGGGGTTCACCGCCTGATTGTTACAACAAGTGTAGGAGCCATTGTGTAGTTATACATTTGTCCATTGGGTGGCGCTCTGGAGTGGTATATTAAGGGCCCCAGAGTAATGAGACAAC
This sequence comes from Paracanthobrama guichenoti, assembly GCA_018749465.1. Classification (NCBI taxonomy): domain Eukaryota; kingdom Metazoa; phylum Chordata; class Actinopteri; order Cypriniformes; family Gobionidae; genus Paracanthobrama; species Paracanthobrama guichenoti. The sequence goes on from JAGHMJ010002283.1 coordinate 26,526, forward strand.
AGGTGTGTGTTGGTAGTGGGAAAGCACACAGTTTTTGACAAGGTGGATTATGGTTCCACACGGTAAGGACTTGATATTTGTACTATGAACGTAAATGAATGGCACCACAGGAAGCTAACCGGAAGCAATGTTTATTCATTGGAGCACAATAAAGACAGACACTGTTTGCGTTTTACATCCGTCAGATACTCGCTCACTACTATTACCAGCGGCAGTGGCTCCGTGGAAAGCTACGTTTGAATAAAGCTTTGGTTCATGTGTTGTTGACGTGTATATGTATGCATTTATTGTGATAAATACATACATATACTTTTATTCATTCTTTCCCTCATTTATTCATGTTTCCTATTGTTGTCTGTAAATAAAATAATTTTAATAATTTGTCTAGTGTGTATTCATGCATAGCTATGCCATATGACAAAACTAATTGAATTTTGCTTGTTTTACTAAAACAATATCATTTTCAGTTTAAAAAATGTAATATAATGAAGTATTGGTCAGTATTTGCCATTATTATTGTGCGTAAGTGTTGGCGTGGACTATGCATTCTGGGGTCATCTTAATGTTTAACGGGTACTGTTCTAGGTCGGCTGTTATGAGGCGTTAGTGCACCTGTCGCTCATATCTTTTCCTTTATTGCAGAACTGATAATTACATACAAGATCAGGGAAAATGCCATGGTTGTATCTTTACAATGAACAATCATAATGCTAAAAAACATAAATATCATGGTGGGTCAGATTAGTAGGGTTAAAAATATAACTTAAATTAACGCAAAATTTATTGGTTATACTCCAATCACAAAATAAATGGGCAGCTGTTTCTTCAACAAGATCACAAAATGAGCAAGTTTAATCAATATCACGATATTTACAGACAGATGAATTACACCTGTCACTCATATCGCTGGTGATAACCCATGGCGGAGGGCATTCATACTTCACCCGATCACGCTATATAGTGCCTACTCTTTTAGTGCTCGTTAAGTAAGTACTGCTTGACATTACTTGTGGTTTCAGACGCAGCTGCTGACGTGTGTGACATCTCCATCTACTGGCCTGGCATGCATAATACAGCCATTTTAGCCATTTTCACAGATCCACGTGGACGGGGTCACGTTGTTGTCTGTTTTTAGTACATCGTTGTTATGTAAACATACCCTTAAAGTAGGATATCTGTACATTTATTTCTTATCACTGCGTTGTACAGTTTAGCAGGTCATGCTTTTGGTCTGTAAACAAAAGCTTCTTGATTATCATCATGTTCCCTTCACGTCTTGCCATATATATAGAAAATGCAAGTGATATATAAAACTAAGATATCATTCTAAATTGACTAGGATTGACTAGTTTTAATCTAATCTGATTAAAAGTAGGCCTAATATTCTGATGTTGGAGAGTGTTGTTATATCAACTAGATTAACAAACGATCTATCAACTAATTAAACACTCATACTGTCAAAAATGTAAAACATAATTCGAATTTGACAAATAATAAATTTTCTTGTCCCTAATAATTAACTCTGTCCTTGCCTGCACTCGAGGCGTGACGTGAGCGCCACTGACAGTCTTCACTCTCATTGGTCGCTCGTGAAAAGCGCTTTTAATTTGCATAAAGTTGAAATTTCTGAACTTTAGTCACGTGTCTTGCGTCGCTTGACAGGCCTACATTCTGTCGCATGTGCCGCTGGCGGTGTGGATGGGCAAACAGCGAAATAAACAGCGTTTTGGATTGGATCAAAGTGGCAATATTAATGGTAGTTCCGCGGTGAAAACGCAGCTTGTACTACAGAACGCAGAACGCATAGCCTTCCATAGTGCAGAGCAGTAAATGAAGATAGAAATTAATTTATGATTTCTGTGCTTTTCACATTATGCTTACTATCTTATCTTATTAAAGAAAATAGTCCAACGCCGTGGTACAACGAGCACACCTGGGCCCTTAAAACAGCAGCCAGAAAAATGGAGCGCAGCTGGAAGAAAACAAAACTAGTGGTTTTTCGCAATTCGTGGAAAGAGAGCATGATCGCATACAGAAAGGCCGTAAAAACTGCTAGATCTGCTTATTTCTCGACTCTCTTAGAAGAAAACAAACACAACCCTAGGTATTTATTCGATACAGTGGCTAAGTTAACCAAAAATAAAGCTTCTACTTCTGATGGTTGTAAACAGCACAGCAGTAATGACTTTATGAACTTCTTTACGTGTAAGATCGATAATATTAGGAAGAAAATTCAAACCATGCAGCCGTCTACTACAGTGTCACATGAGACAGAGCATTGTAGTGTCACTGAGAAAAAATTACACTCATTCACTGCTATAGGAGAGGAAGACACACACACACACACACACACACACACACACACTCATTCACTGCTACAGGAGAGGAACACACACACACACACACACACTCATTCACTGCTACAGGAGAGGAACACACACACACACACACACACACACACACTCATTCACTGCTACAGGAGAGGAACACACACACACACACACACACACACTCATTCACTGCTATAGGAGAGGAACACACATACACACACACACACACACACACACACACACTCATTCACTGCTATAAGAGAGGAAGACACACACACACACACACACACACACACTCATTCACTGCTATAGGAGAGGAAGACACACACACACACACTCATTCACTGCTATAGGAGAGGAAGACACACACACACACATACACACACATACACATACACATACACACACACACACACACACACACTGCTATAGGAGAGGAAGAATTGGCTAAACTCGTTAAATCATCTAAATCAACAACATGTATGCTCGACCCTATACCGACTAGGCTATTAAAAGAGATGCTACCAGAGGTCATAGATCCTCTTCTCAATATCATTAACTCATCTTTGTCATTAGGATATGTACCGAAAACTTTTAAGTTGGCTATTATCAAACCACTTATTAAAAAACCTCAACTTGATCCTACAGAATTAGTCAATTACAGGCCGATCTCAAATCTACCCTTCCTGTCAAAAATACTGGAAAAGGCAGTGTCTTCACAATTATGCTCCTTTTTAGAAAGAAATGGTATCTGTGAGGATTTCCAGTCAGGATTTAGACCGTATCATAGTACTGAGACTGCTCTCATCAGAGTTACAAATGATTTACTCTTATCATCCGATCGTGGTTGTATCTCTCTATTAGTGTTACCATCTTACACAACATTCTTTTGAATCGACTCAACATTCTTTTGAATGGACTCGAAAATTATGTTGGCATTAGTGGAACTGCACTGGCATGGCTTAAATCATACTTGGTTCTGTCAACACTGCACTGGCTCCCTATTAAACATCGCATACATTTTTAAATCTTGCTTATTACTTACAAAGCACTAAATGGTTTAGCTCCCCAGTACTTGAGCGAGCTCTTAACGCATTATACTCCATCACGTCTATTGCGGTCTCAAAACTCTGGCCAGTTGATAATCCCTAGAATATCAAAATCAACTGCAGGCGGTCGATCCTTTTCCTATTTAGTGCCTAAACTCTGGAACAGTCTTCCTAGCATTGTTCGGGAAGCAGACACACTCTGTCAGTTTAAATCTAGACAAAAAATCGACACCACATCGACACGACATCCACATTAAACCAATCTCCGGCGTGACGACTCCAATCTTTCGAATAATCTTACATAGACCTGCTATGTTGCCAGAATTATAATCATACACTGTTTGTTTGTCGGCCAGAGGAGAACTGGCACCCCGACTGAGCCTGGTTTCTCCCAAGGTTTTTTTCTCCATTCTGATCCTGAAGGAGTTTTGGTTCCTTGCCACCGTTGCCTCTGGCTTTTGGCTTGCTCAGTTGGGGACTCCTAAATCTCATCTATATTACCGATCTGCCCGCATTGACGCTATATGATACTGAAATGAGCTGGATAACATCACCGTTTCACCAGAACGGCTGTACAAATTCTGTTGCATTATTTTCCTGTTAACAATGTGAAGCTGCTCTGAAACAATTGGACTTGTAAAAAGCGCTGTATAAATAAAGGTGATTTGACTTCAAATAACCATTAGGGAACGCTCTGAATAAGTTGTTTAGGTTATTTAAAAACATATATACCCTACAACATTCTGGGAACGTTATTTTATGGTTAAAATAAAACCTAAAAAGAACATTCCTATAACGTTATTATTTGGTTCTCAAAGAAATAACAAATGGGAACCAAACACTAACGTTAGGGGAACGGTCGCGTGACTAGAGGCCAAACATCCACAGAATGTCCATCTCAAACAGAAGAAAAACTAAAATATGAGAACAAAATATAAGTTTTGTGCTCTTATGATCCATATATAGCTACAGCACCTGCTGAACACGGTCTAACTAACCCAGCCCTGAGGTCGGAACGGTATTAAGGCTGCATGTCTTGGGGTTTATATAAATAAATATTTTGTGGCATTATATGAATATAATGTTTCCGCGTTCGTCATCAGCCACGCCCCCAAGCCCAGCCTTTATGTAAGGGCCGCGCGCGCTGCTCTCTCTTCTGTTCTCTTCCGTCCTCAGGATCCGCGGCATCTCATCCATAAGGTGTGTATCATGTTTCATCTCATCCATAAGGTGTGTATCATGTTTCATCTCATCCATAAGGTGTGTATCATCGGCTTCATGTGGCTGTGTCCATGAGCGAGCTCTTATTTCCGTCGTTATAGCTCTGGCTTTATTCGCCAGTAGTATCTCTCTCTCTCACACACACACACACACACACACACACACACACACACACACACACACACACACTCTGCAGGCCTATATCAACAAATTGGACAATGGATGAATGAGATCGTGGCATGAAGCTGTAACTGTGCGCTAGTGCGCATGCGCGTGAATGTAGCTGCTGTTTCTGACTGGATTCAATCTGAACTTGTGTTGAATGTAAAGTGTGGTGTAATTCACAATCATAAAGACGCTGTACTGGGAAAGCAGGCACAGCTAAAGGCATATTTTCACCACATGCGACTGTCTTGTGCAAAGGAAACGTCTGAATAGAAGCGATAAACGTTCTACGTTTAGAACACTTTCATTCTTCCGTGTTGTCTGCTGTGCGCATGCGCGACATCTGGAGCGGCGCGTCCGCATACTATCCGTCCTAAATGAAATTAGTACGTCCCAAATCGTAGTATGTTCAAATGAGTATTCCAAAGATACCCGGGCTATTTTTCGGTTACCTTTCGAAGTGCAGCTCGACTCTTAACTGCTGATATTGCCCACAATCCACTGCGAGTTGGACGAGGATTCGATTAGAACTACAAACGCTGATGGTGTTAAACTACAAACATGGTGGATGTCCGACGGTTAAATGGAGCGGTTTAGATAGTGGGGTTTGAGTGATTTAATAATCAGTAACTTGACGAATATTTATTTAATACTATCCACATTATACTTAATCTGCAACAGCATTTTGCTCTTTTCTAATATGTTTGGCCATTAACTCTCAAATGCATCATCATATCCTAAGGGAACATCTTGAAGACTTGATCACTATTAAACTTGTACGACTACATATTATCACCATAACTGCATTTACTACTAGAGAACAGCATCGTACTTTAAAAGCAATAAATATGAATGGACATGATTACGATTTACACTAAAAATGTAAGGTGTGATTCATGACCAAACACATCCGCTCCCGATCTGTCCGTCGTGTTTCCAGCGCTTCGAGGTCATCTGTTGGTATAATCGCCTCACGTGGTGTTCTTGTTCCTCTCCTCAGAGTCATGGCTGCCAGAACCGAGCGCACCTTCATCGCCGTGAAACCAGACGGCGTGCAGCGTGGCCTGATGGGTGAAATCATCAAACGCTTCGAGCAGAAGGGCTTCCGATTGGTGGCCATGAAGTTCCTGCAGGTTAGTTGATCCGGATCAGAGCCCCACCCACTTTAAGACCAACGCTGTTTCTAATTTAGCGCATGTGTTCACCCCTAACCAATAAACACTTTATTAAACTATCATGGATTCGTGATTACTGATCTACAGGCGTCTGAGGATCTGCTGAAGCAGCATTACATCGACCTGAAGGACCGGCCCTTCTACCCTGGACTCGTCAAGTACATGAGCTCCGGGCCGGTTCTGGCCATGGTGAGTGCTCTCGTGAGCCGATTCATGCTGATCTGGGGCTGTAGGAACCTGATGTTAAACCATAGAAATGCTGTCTCGTCAGGTGTGGGAGGGTCTGAATGTTGTGAAGACAGGAAGGGTGATGCTCGGAGAGACCAATCCTGCCGACTCCAAACCCGGAACCATCCGGGGTGACTTCTGCATCGAAGTGGGCAGGTGCGTCTGTGCTAGTGCTTCTGGTTCCATCAACCGCGTCTTCTATGAAAATAACCGATGGCTTATTGTGTGCTTTCAGGAACATCATCCACGGCAGCGACTCCGTCGACAGCGCGACTAAAGAGATCAGCCTGTGGTTCAAGCCGGAGGAGCTGGCGAGCTACAAGAGCTGTGCGAACGACTGGATCTACGAGTGAACATCACAGGACGGTTCTCTGGACTGGAGTTTGTTTGGCTTTGTCATTTCTCAAGCACTTGTTTGAATAAAACATGGAATCTCACACTTGCTGTAGGAGTCACTTCAATATTCCTCTTCGTTCTTAAAAGCACATTGAATCCCTAAACTAGCTTTTGTTTCTAAATCCCACCCGGACATGTGTGGATCAGGCTAATTGCATGAATGAATCCCTGCTGTGCATGCTTCTAAAATCTCCATGAACTCAAAATTGAGTTGTGGCTTTTAGTTTGGTTAATATATGATCTCTAAACGGGTTTAGATTAATGTGTTCAAGCTTTACAGTCTCCCGCCTATAACTCTCTTCTCTGGTCTTTCTGAACCCCTTCAGGAGGCTTTATATTTAACTAAAGTCTGGCTTTAAAAAAACCCTTTAAAAACACTCTTCAGTGGTTCCTACCTAGTGCGGTTTCCCTCCGTTTGTAATGTTGGTCTTGTGCCGCACAAAGGAGACTTGCTTTTACACCCAAACGTGCGCTTCACTTCCCCACCCCAGCATGAGCGGCGTTTCTAGCCCGATCCGAAGTCCTCGTCACGCTCCCATCTGCATCTAGACGTTATTACTGATATAAATGTAATTTGTAAAAGAGAGCTTGATAAACGAATGTTAGCAAAGTCCCTTCAATCTAAAACCAGAGATTGTTATTTGGTGCAGAAATGTCTAATCTGGGGAAATATAATATATTTTGCATATTAATGGACAAATGTAATCGCATTTAATCTTCCATATGATGGTCGCCGTGCTCAGGTTATTTTTATTAATTAAACGATAAATAAGAAGATCTGAATTGTAAAATACTGATTATAGGCGCCCTAACGCTGGGTAATGACGGCACATGTTTATTTTTTCCCACATTAATTTCCCACGTCTAGTCCAATCATGTGGTTTTGTTTCATTGATGCAGTGTTTACTTTATTCCTGATTTACCCGAAAGAAGGGAGTGAAGTGTGCCAACATGCCCCACAGGAGTACAGTACGAGCACGCCACCGATTAACCCGATCTGATATAATCAGAACAATATCCAAGACAAACTCAAAGATTGTGTCAAAATACAATTCATATATTTTTTAAATAAAATAATGGCATTTTTTAATCATTAAAAATATAGTAATGTTTGAGAGCAGACCCACGGCAGAGCGCCATCATCATGAGTCATGCTTCTCTGCTCCAGCGGGATTAATCCCGGCTCGCGTCTCCGGCTGTAATCAGCATTAAAGCACTATTACAGCACAGACACTACATTACAGTAATATCAGAAGTGTCTTATTTTAAATAAACACAGAAAGCCGAGATGAAAAATAAACTCAAGTAAGAAATGAGCTTTTGCTGGTTCAATAAATGTTCAGTGATATCCTCCAAAGATTTATTCATTTTGCCGCATTTTTTTCTCTAAATAATGTTGATATGGCAACGAGCAAACACACAACGTTTGGTCCCGCTGGCGTGTGTGGAGAGCGCTAACCCACGCGTGTTACACGGACCCGTGTTGGGGTTGGCCCGCGCTGCCCTACTGGCGTTAGGGGAACGTTCTACAAACCAAAAACTAACGTTCTATCTCTGTTAGGAGCTTCAGAGGCTAACCAAAAACTAACCGCAAAAAGAAAGTTCTATGAACCAAGAATTGTTCTGTGGGTACATATTCCATCTCAGTTTCACTTTACGAGGCATAAATATATTAGACGTGTGAGAGAGGAAGGGGATTTTCATCAAGGCATGATGACGTGCGCTGATAAATCATTTATAATAAATGCTGCAAGATTCCATAAAAAATAAAAGAATGGTGAAGTGGATTTCATGGTGACTTTAACAGCTTCCGTCTTCCTGTCCGGTTGGTGGCGCTGACGCACGCACGCACGCACGCACACACACACACCGGAAGCAGGCGTTCAGCGCACGTGTCCTGTCCGGTTGGTGGCGCTGACGCACGCACGCACACCGGAAGCAGGCGTTCAGCGCACGTGTCCTGTGCCCGAGAGCAGAGAAAGCTCTGATAACGGAAGGACTGGAGTTTATTTGCGTTTGCTCAGAATGGATCCGCCGGAGTCTGTCGTTAGGAGACCCAGGCGGGGCGCGAAGAAGCCGCAGAGCGAAGGCCCGGGCGGCGCGTCGGAGGAGCGCAGCAAACAGCAGGAGCACGCGGCGCTGTGCGCGACGCTCGGCGGGGAGGACGCGTCCGTCAGGCGGCTGGAGGAGCTGGTGTTCGGCGCGGAGGAGCGGCTCACCGACAGGCTCGCGCAGGTACGGGTCTAGCCCACGGTAACCGGGGAGGGGAGGGGAGGGGAGGGAGGGGAGGGGAGGAGGGGAGGGGAGGGGAGGGGGAGGGGAGGGGGCTCACCCCGTGTCGCTCCGAACATGTCGAACAGAAGCACGGATGGTTCGGAACAACATGAGCGTGAGTTTCGTTCTCGGGTGGGTTATTGTGTTTTTGGGTGAACTGACCTTTAACCTTTCCCGGAACGGCAGTGAGTGAGTTTATTTATGTGAAGAGTGATCTTGTATTGTGATAATGAGCAGATGACGTAACACACTTTTAATATCTAGGCACTTTTCTGTAAACGTGACACTTTAATACACAACAAATTAATAACAATAATGTGAGAAACATCCGCGTAATGTCCCAGATGAGCCGGCTGTAGAAGCTGAAGCTTTCCTTTGGCATGAGGTTTTGTAGCCCAGATTAAATGTTCTGTAGCTGAAGCACCTGCTTTATAATGACCTCCTCATTCAGCTCCATGACAGGGGTCAGGGGTCACTGCTGGACGGTGGTGACGTCAGCAGCGTGTCTTCGGAGGACGGCGAGGAGCGGGACCCCAGGAGAGCCGTGTGGGAGGACGAGGAGGATGAGCTGGAGGAAGAGTAAGGCTGTTCGTGTTGCTTTACAGGACTAGGAACGTTTATCATAACGTTAATATTTTGTTAATAAGTGCAGTTCCCAATAACATTACATGTTTGTTTATTGGAGATTTAAGCTCTGAGTTGATATGCAGATCAGATGAGCTTTTATTAACCGCAGTAATGTGCAGAAACCGTATCCTGCTCCGTATCCCGTATCCTGCTCCGTATCCCGTATCCTGCTCCGTATCCTGCCGTTCTTCTGTAGTCTCGCACCGAACCGACCGACGGCTCCGGGATTATTACAGGAGCGGGGATCGCACCGAACCGACCGACCGACGGCTCCGGGATTATTACAGGAGTGGGGATCGCACCGAACCGACCGACCGGCGGCTCGGGATTATTACAGGAGCGGGGATCGCACCCGAACCGACCGACCGGCGGCTCGGGATTATTACAGGAGCGGGGATCGCACCGAACCGACCGACCGACGGCTCCGGGATTATTACAGGAGCGGGGATCGCACCGAACCGACCGACCGACGGCTCCGGGATTATTACAGGAGCGGGGATCGCACCGAACCGACCGACCGACGGCTCCGGGATTATTACAGGAGCGGGGATCGCACCGAACCGACCGACGGCTCCGGGATGCTTATAGTGCTCATTTCATGTGTGTTAGAATAAAAGTGCTTGTTTGACACAAAGTGGCCTACACCTTTTTAGTTTTACAAATCATCACATTAAACATTAAAACTGGGTAATTGTCTCAGATCTGTGTTTTATAACAGTTCTGCGCCGAACGCTTCATAGATCTGAGGTTTCTGCCCCGTGCTGAGCTCAGCGCTGTGCTAGCGGTGTCATGTGATCGAGCTCGCCCGTGTGTCCGTCTGTTATTGCTCCGGCTGGTGAACGGTCCACCGCTCAAACCCGTAGAGCCGGACCGCCAACAACATTCAGTCACACCAGCAGGAAGAAAGGTTGGAATGCCAGCGTTTAGTCGCCGTCTGGAGCCCTGATTTATAACCCATAGGACAGCGTGTGCAAAGAACAACTTCAGATGACCTCAGCCTTCTAGTCTTGCTGTTTAATTTTCAGGTGTAAATATCAAATCTTTGTGTGTTTATAGGATTGACATGACACATCGGTTTCGCAGAGACTTTAAAAAGAGTGAAGCAGAAACGAAGATGACCAAACAGAAGCTACAGCAACGCTTAAAAGAGCAGTAAGTTACGGCACAATAAGAGGCTTTATGAATAAATCTTAACTTGGAGGAAAAATGCTTCTGATTTGTTGTGCAGGTTTCAGAGAGCCATGGGCGGCCGACCCAGCTGGGCGGAGGAGACCGTGGCCAAACGGCGGAAGAAAGGTCGTTACTCACTGGAGTCTTGTAGATCAGCTGTGTGTGCATTGTGGCCGATACGCTCACTATAAACGCCTAACCCTTATTTCAAAGCAGTAGATGAGAGTGAAGATGAGGACGATGGTGAAGAGCTGCTGCGAAGGACGGGGAACTTCATCGGCTCGTCTGACAGCCTGCCCAAAGGAGAACTTCAGGTTAGAACTGCCACGAGGGTTATTTTCAATAAAATATCTCCCGGCCACTAACTTTTACTGAAATTGTGTTATTTATAATCCTGTGTTGTGCAGTTACACAACACGTGCAGTCACTCAGGGCACGCGCGGTCACACAACGCACGCACGGCCACTCAGGGCACGCGCGGTCACACAACGCACGCACGGCCACTCAGGGCACGCGGCGGTCACACAACGCGCGCCACGGCCACTCAGGGCACGCAGCGGTCACACAACGCACGCACGGCCACTCAGGGCACGCGCGGTCACACAACGCACGCACGGCCACTCAGGGCACGCGCGGTCACACAACGCACGCACAGCCACTCAGGGCACGCGCGGTCACACAACACGTGCAGTCACTCAGGGCGCGTCGCGGTCACACAACGCACGCACGCACGGCCACTCAGGGCACGCGCGGTCACACAACACGTGCAGTCACTCAGGGCATGTGCGGTCACACAACACGTGCAGTCACTCAGGGCACGCGCGCGGTCACAACGCACGCACGGCCACTCAGGGCACGCGCGGTCACACAACGCACGCACGGCCACTCAGGGCACGCAGCGGTCACACAACACGTGCAGTCACTCAGGGCACGCGCAGTCACTCCAGGGCACGTGCGGTCACACCACACGTGCAGTCACACAACACACGTGCAGTCACTCAGGGCACGCGCGGTCACACAACACTCGTGGTCACTCAGGGTACGCACGGTCACACAACACTCGTGGTCACTCAGGGCACGCGCGGTCACACAACACGTGCAGTCACTCAGGGCACGCGCGGTCACACAACACGCAGTCACTCAGGGCACGCGCGGTCACACAACACGCGATGCAGTCACTCAGGGCACGCGCGGTCACACAACACGCGTGCAGTCACTCAGGGCACGCGCGGTCACACAACACGTGCAGTCACTCAGGGCACGCGCGGTCACACAACACACGTGCGGTCACTCAGGCACGCACGCGGCGGTCACAACACACGTGCAGTCACTCAGGGCACGCGCGGTCACAACACGTGCGGTCACTCAGGGCACGCGCGGTCACACAACACACGTGCGGTCACTCAGGGCACGCGCGGTCACACAACACACGTCGGGCCACTCAGGGCATGTGCGGTCACACAACACGCGCGGTCACTCAGGGCACGTGCGGTCACTCAGGGCACGTGCGGTCACACAACACACGTGCGGTCACTCAGGGCACGCGCGGTCACAACACGTGCGGTCACTCAGGGCACGCGCGGTCACTCAGGGCACGCGCGGTCACACAACACATGCAGTCATTCAGGGCACGCGCGGTCACACAACACGCGCGGTCACTCCGGGCACGCCGCAGCGACACTCAGGGCACGTGCGGTCACACAACACGTGCGGTCACTCAGGGCACGTGCGGTCACACAACACGTCACGGTCACTCAGGGCACGCGGCGGTCACACAACACGCGTCGCGGTCACTCAGGGCACGCGGCGGTCACACAACACACGCGTCGCGGTCACTCAGGGCACGCGCGTCACAACACGTGCGGTCACTCAGGGCACGCGCGTCACTCAGGGCACGCGCGGTCACACAACACATGCAGTCATTCAGGGCACGCGCGGTCACACAACACGCGCGGTCACTCCGGGCACGCGCGGACACTCAGGGCACGCGCGGTCACACAACACGCGCGCGACACTCAGGCACGCGCGTCACACAACACGCGCGCGACACTCAGGCGCACGCAGCGGTCACACAACACGCGCGACACTCAGGGCACGCGCGTCACACAACACGCCGCGACACTCAGGGCACGCGCGCGGTCACAGGACATGGCACGCCAGCGGTCACACAACACACGTCGCGGTCACTCAGGGCGCGTAGCGGTCACTCAGGGCACGCGCGGTCACTCAGGACACGCGCGGTCACACAACACACGCGCGGTCACACAACACGCGCGGTCACTCAGGGCACACGCGGTCACTCAGGGCACACGCGGTCACTCGCACGCGCGGTCACACAACACACGCAGCGTCACACAACACGCGCGTCACTCAGGGCACGCGCAGTCACTCAGGGCACGCGTCACGGTCACTCAGGGCACGTCGCGGTCACTCAGGGCACGCGTCACTCACTCAGAACACGCGCGTCACTCAGGGCACGCGCGCGACACACAACACGCCGCGTCACACAGGGCACGCGCGGTCACACAGGGCACGCGCGGGGTCACACAGGGCACGCGCGGGGTCACACAGGGCACGCGCGGGGTCACACAGGGCACGCGCGGTCACACAGGGCACGCGCGTTCACACAGGGCACGCGCGGCGGTCACACAGGGCACACGCGCGGGTCACACAGGGCACGCGCGGGGTCACACAACACGCGTCAGCAGTCACTCAGGGCACGCGTCACACAACACACGCGTCTGCGGTCACTCAGGGCACGCTGCGCGTCACACACAACACGTCACGGTCACTCAGGGCGCACGCGCACACACAACACACGTCACGGTCACTCAGGGCACGCGCGTCACACAACACACGCGTCGCGGTCACTCAGGGCACGCGTCGCGGTCACACAACACGCGCGGTCGCGCGGTCACACCACATGCGGTCACTCAGGGCACGCGCGTCACACAACACACGTCGCGGTCACTCAGGGCACGCGCGTCACACAACACGCGGCGGTCACTCAGGGCGCGCGCGGTCACAACACGCGTCGCGGTCACTCAGGGCACGCGCGGTCACACAACACACGTCCGGTCACTCAGGGCACGCGCGTCACACAACACACGCGTGCGGTCACTCAGGGCACGCGCGTCACAACACGCAGCGGTCACTCAGGGCACACGCGCGCGTCACTCAGGGCACGCGCGGTCACACAACACATGCGGTCATTCAGGGCACGCGCGGTCACACAACACGCGCGGTCACTCCGGGCACGCGCGGACACTCAGGGCACGCGCGGTCACACAACACGCGCGGACACTCAGGGCACGCGCGGTCACACAACACGCGCGGACACTCAGGGCACGCGCGGTCACACAACACGCGCGGACACTCAGGGCACGCGCGGTCACACAACACGCGCGGACACTCAGGGCACGCGCGCGTCACGGACACTCAGGGCACGCGCGGTCACACAACACGCGCGGACACTCAGGGCACGCGCGGTCACACAACACGCGCGGACACTCAGGGCGCGCGTCACTCAGGGCATGCGCGGTCACACAGGGCACGCAGCGTCACACACAGGCACGCGCGGTCACACAACACACGCGGCGGTCACTCGCACGCGCGGTCACTCAGGACACGCGCGGTCACACAACACACGCGCGGTCACACAACACGCGCGGTCACTCAGGGCACACGCGGTCACTCGGCACGCGCGGTCACTCAGGGCACACGCGGTCACTCGGCACGCGCGTCACACAACACACGCGCGTCACACAACATGCGCGGTCAACACAGCGCGTCACACAACATGCGCGTCACACACGCGCGGGTCACACAACACACGTGCGGTCACTCAGGGCACGCGCGGGGTCACACAGGGCACACGCGTGGGTCACACAGGGCACGCAAGGTCACACAGGGCACGCGCGCTGGGTCACACAGGGCACGCGCGGGGTCACACAGGGCACGCAGGGGTCACACAGGGTCACAGGGGTCACAGCGCAGCCCAGGGGTCACACAGGGCACGCGCGGGGTCACACAGGGCACGCGCGGGTCACACAGGGCACGCGCGGGTCACACAGGGCACGCGCTGGGTCACACAGGCACGCGCGCGTCACACAACACGAGCGGACACTCAGGGCACGCGCGCGGTCACTCAGGGCACCGCGCGTCACTCAGGGCCGCCAGGCGCAGCACTTGTGGTCACTCAGCAGGTGGCGCAGTCACTCAGGGCACGCGCGCGTCAGCAGAACACTTGTGCACGCCAGTCACTCAGGGCACGCGCGCGGTCACACTCAAGTAATGGATTAATTATATTTTTTTTGTTGGTGTGATTATCGTTTATTGTGTGCTACTGTGTTGCTATTTATTCAAGTCTGTCTGTTTTCTGGCAAAAAAATATTTCCACTCTGAGGTAATGAATAAAATAATTTTTTTGATTACCCCATGTTTATTGGTGGTGTTCTATTATTCATATTATAAATGATATAACTAAACAAAATAATATTAATTAGGTGAAATCATACATCCTATGCAGTGAAGACAGTGGCATAATAAATTTTTTAGCCATATCAGAACAGTAATCATGGGTAATTTTCCCCGGTTTTATACTGCGCCCCCTGGTGGTTCTAGTGTTAATCACGGCTGCTGGACATGCAGAAACATGCGCTCATGGCTTTAGACGGATGTGAGTTATAGCAACATTTTACAAAATTAAAAACATTTGTTCTGTTAAATCTCTTTTGCCTGCAGATAAAGAAGTGCTTGAATGCGAACAGTGAAAGTCCATGCGACCATCAGCTGACCACAGTCCAGTTCCACCCGTCGGCTCAGATCGTGATGACCGCGGCTCTGGATCACTCCATATCACTCTTTCAGGTAACCTGTCAAACCTTACTGGTCATCATCACTTATGCTAGATAACAGGCAATGTTTGCAAATAAATGCACAGTTGCAGCGTGTGTATAAAATCATTCCTGTTACGGTCAAGTAGAACGAGTGTATTTACTGCCAGATTGTTTCAGTCACTCAGTATTGGGTGTGACGAGACACGAGATCGGGTTCATGAGAACGATGACTGGAAAAATAGTCTGCAGGAGCATCTGAAACGCTTTAACTCATCGTCTTGTAATAAATGTCATTTCAGTTCTACTTTGAGTATGAATTATCATATGCATTGAAAGACAATAACACTCAAGCACTAACAAACAAACTGATCTGACTGGCTTCTGTTCTGTATGATTTCCCATGAGTCTCTTCAGATCTGACTGTACATGAGTCATGAGCTTCTGTGTGTGTGTGTGTGTCTGTGTGACCTCCTAACGCAACTCCTCTTCACAAACTGAACATAGAAATAAAAACAGTATACATAACAAAAATAAAAAAGTTAAACGCAAACAATAAGTGCAACCATAATCAAACTCTCTCAATATTCAAAGAGCAAACGAGAGCAGAGCTAAGAGGAGGTTACACTTACACAGCCCAGCCTAAGATGGCTTTGATACTGGGAGACTGGCTGTTGTAAAAACACACATTAGGTAGTTTTCATAAACCCCTGCCTCCATAAAATTATTATTATTTATAAGTAAATAAGCTAATCTCCAGAAACTAACGAACTATGAACATTGGATAACTTTCCTGCGGTAAATGCAATGTTAAGTGACGTATTGTTCTCACATTGTTTTTATTGATGTCTTTCTGCGAGTGAAACTCGGAGCGATTAATTTGCATGAATGACGGAGCTCGCGTTTACTTTCGCTATAGATTCGTGATCGCACGTACTCTTGTAGAATGCACGCTTGGCACCGCCGTTCCCCACACACAGAGAAGACTGATCAGACGCTCTATCAGGCTGTTGCACTCAAATCCTCTGCCATGGCCCTGTCAGTCATCACCTTACTCTCGTCACGTGACCAGTGAACTGATTCCTGCGGCTCAGACGCACAGAGCACACTTTACAATTGAAGCAAACCTTTTCCAACTGAACTAAAGCCTTCATTCACCCAAAAATTATTTCCTCTCCCTCAGCTCATCCGAGGTGTCAGACGAACACAGTTATATTAATAATGTCCTGACTCTTCCCAGCTTTATAATGGCAGTGAATCCATTGAGTTTGAAGCCCATAAAAGTGCATCTGTCCAGTCCATTATAAAAGTGCGTCTGTCCATGGATTGATGCACTTTTATGATGGATGGATGGATGCACCATAGAGAGACTCCGCCCACACGCTCTTCTGATTGGCTGTGAGTTTGGGCTGATTTGTCGCGTGTCATAGTTGTGTAGTGACTGGTGAGGACAGACAGACAAACTGCTTGTTACTGTAATTACGGTATTACTAGTCCTGTCACTGGTGTGAAATCAGAACATGAGCTGTGAATGACCATCACTGCATAGAATAACCTTAAAATTCATTCTTAACAGGTTGATGGCAAGAGCAACCCAAAGATCCAGACCATCCATCTAGAGAATTTTCCAGTAAAAATGGCTTCATTTAGCTCTGATGGGGAATATATTGTGGCAACTGGATTTAAGAACAAACTCTTCTACATCTATGATATGATGGAAGGCAAAATTATCCCTGTGACTATCGTCCGAGGTGAGGAAAAAACTTGAGGTTTAGTTTGATCTCTGTGTTGAACTCGGAGCAGACTGTAATCTTGTTTGTGTGAATGTTTTGGTCAGGTCTGAATGAGAAGAATGTGTCGGACTTTCAGGTTTCTCCAGATGGAAAATATCTTCTCCTCTCCGGTTCTTCAGGGGCTCTCCATCTCATGACCACAAAGGTACAGCTCACATTAGAGACGCCACTCCACTGACCCAGAATCAGTCACATCTTAGCTGTTCATGTTCGGCTTCATTTGAGGCTTGCAGAAACCGCTAGCATCACCTCAGATCCACTGAACTCCAACATTAGCGTCCAGCGGCCTGTGATGATGATGATGTGCTGTGACGCGTGTTTCTCTTCTTCAGTCCAGAGAAGTGATTCGGAGCATGAAGATGAATGGGAACGTGTGCGCAGCCGCTTTCACCACAGACGGCAGCAAGATCTTCGCAAACTCTGGTGAGTCTCAGGAACCCTTTCTCGTCATGAATATAGTAGCGTAACAGATCACTAAACTCAAAGAATTAAATCAAAGACCTCTAATATTCGGAGAGAATCTGTGTATTTCATTCGTTTTGATGAATATTGATGGCGACGTTATCGCCGCGCGTGTGTCTGTCAGAGGAAGGTGAGGTGTTTGTCTGGGACGTTCGGAGCAGTAAATGTCTGAGGAGGTTTGCAGACGACGGCTGCGTCAGAGGAACGGCACTAGCGCTGTCCAGAGACGGCTCGTATCTGGCCTGTGGGTGAGTCTCTTGAAGAAACGCGTTCATCAAACGGCCCCTTCGATAAGTACTGCTAGTTATTTTATGTCTGAGCCTGAATCATGTGCTTTGGTCTGATTTGGTTTGTAGCTCTCAGGCTGGAGTGGTGAACATCTACTCACAGCAGGACTGTCTGCTCGGGGTGGGACCCAAACCTCTGAAGTCCGTCATGAACCTGCTGACGCCCGTGACGTCTCTGTGCTTCAACCACAGCGACGAGATCCTGGCCATCGCATCACGAACGGAAGACGAGGCCAACCGACTGGTGCGGAATTACACATCCATGTGCATATTATAAGATCAGAATAATACAAGTGATTGCATATGACAAATATGACTTAAATTGTATATATTATTTAATAATGTGTAATAAATGATATACTATGTTAAGGTCTTTATGCTTTCAAAAGCCTTCCCGTAGCTCGAACAGCAGATCGACACACGAGGTCATGGTTCGATTCCCTTCCCGTAGCTCGAACAGCAGATCGACACACGAGGTCATGGTTCGATTCCCTTCCCGTAGCTCGAACAGCAGATCGACACACGAGGTCATGGTTCGATTCCCTTCCCGTAGCTCGAACAGCAGATCGACACACGAGGTCATGGTTCGATTCCCTTCGTTTAAAAAACTATAATTGACAACATATACGAAAAAAAATCTACTTTTTTTTTTTTCTTTTATGAAAATATTTTGCATAGCAGAAAACAAGTAAAAAGGCATTAATGAAAAAAAGAATAAACTAATGTATTATAACGAAACGTACAGAAAAGAGAGAAATGAAGCAAACACAAGTCATATTTACACTAATTCTGTGTTTCTCTGGTAATAAAATGAAGGCATAAAACGTTAATTTATTTCTAATCTAATGAAATTTAAATAAACCCTTCCATTTTTTGGCAAACAAAGTGCTGCACAACAGGATTACTGTTAAAAGTAAAACATGGAAGAATTTTAAAATAAAGTTTTAATTGTTGTGTTGTTGTTATTATTAGTAACATTACATGAAGACAGACATTATACTGTACAATAGTAATACATTTCTGCCACAAGTTAAACAACTGTTTGCTGTGAAGATCTTGAGTTTCTGTGTGCTTATTATACGACACTAGTTTCTCAAATTAAAGAGTAAAATGTTCATAAAGTGACTCTCAGAGTGGCTCTGGAGATGAAGCTCATGTCGTCATGGTAACACTGCGAGCGTCATGAGTGTGTGTGTGTGTGGGAAATTCATTCACACAGAACATGCAGGATTCATATAGTCTTCTTGCAGTTTAATATTCACAGACACTCGTCCATATTGCCATGTGATTTAAGTGCTGACCTACTTTTGATTTATTCATCCAAAATTTGACATTGTGATATTCCATACAGTAAATTCTGCTTCTGTGACTGGATTGCGTCCGTGTTTTCCTCTTATATAGATCAGCGGTGTGAGCTTGAAACCTGCGGGAATTAGTGAAATGATGAGCAGAAGTTCCCAGCTCAATTCTTAATTTATTACCACATTGGTGGGTAGATGATCTTTTGAGATTTTTAGCTGCAAAATAATTTTTATATTTTTCTCTTTTAGGTCCACCTTCCAAGTTTCACAGTGTTCTCCAATTTCCCCCAATTCAATAAGAAGACCATCTTCCAGTGCCGGAGTCTGGATTTCTCCCCGCGGAGTGGATTCTACTCTGTGGCCAATAATAAAGGCCAGGCGCTGCTCTTCAGGTACAACACGTGTGTGTTAGCGTCAGGGTTTCTCTTCTTTTATACTGCATTTAATTCTCCATTCACTGGTTCAGCCTTCAGATGCTATTTTTCCACATTCAGAACAACTCTATTAACTTCAGTGTATTTTAAAATGCATTTATAAATTCTTTAAATGTATCTTGGCCATAAGATCAGCCACTATTTACAAGTTAATTTCCAGATTGATGCATGGACTTATCTTGATTTTAAGAGATGCATTTAGAGTATTATTATATCTGATGTTTTTGCATCCAGATGTTGTGTAAGCTTTTGTCGTCTCTTGTCTCTAGGCTTCTGCACTATAAAGACTTCTAAAGATGGACGCCTCATTCCTCTCAGCGATCTGAGTTCATGTCAGTTTTTATTGCAGTTCAATAAACTTATCATGTGATTTGTACAGTTGTTCAAATGTCCGTTTGTTACATTCACTGAAGACCAGGGGGAGCACATTAACCCCCAGGAGTCGGCCGTCACGCCGGCACGGTAGGCTCACTTTTTTCCTTATCAGTGCCAAAGAGACTCTAATAACTCTGTCGTTTTTTTTATCATTCAGGCAAGTGTTATACATCATTATAATCTGTTAAGTTTCTATTTTTTTTTTTTTGTGTACAGTCACAATAAAAACATTGTTGTGCTTCTTGCAAAATAAAGAAAACATGATGCGCAATCCGCAGCCTCTCTGTCAAAGACGTTATGCTATAAATATAGTACGGAAATGATTTTGACCACTTAAGTTTTGTTTTGTAGAAAGCATTTCTTTAAAGTAAATTTCATTTTGTTTAAATTGTATCTTAAATTTAATCAATGTTTTTAATATATTTGCTTCTCATTTAATAAGCAGCAAATATCAAATCAAATCACCTTTATTTATACAGCGCTTTTACAGTGCCGATTGTTTCAAACCAGCTTCACAGTGTTAAAACAGTGTCCTACCCTGTTTGCTGTTGCTGCTGTGCTCGCATGTGCTCTGATCTGCTCTTTTGGAATTTTTATTTGATCTAATTCTCTGTTTAAACTGCTAATTATAACTTGCTCATCTTCATATATTGTCTAACATTGCCTACCACATTAAATCTGACATCACTAGCTTTTAATCAAAATCACTATCACAACATTAGCTTGATAGCGTTAACGTTACCTGTTAGCTTGCCATCTCTGCACCCGGGTATCTTGTTTTCTGAGTTCACTAAACAACTGTGGTGAGTTGGATTAGTAAATAGACTCCATCAAACAACTTTGGTAAGTTGGATTAATCAACATATACGGTAAGCCATGTCTTCTTCTCCAGTCATTGTCACTTGCACCGCATGTTTCATGTTTAGTGTATCTGTCTCCGTTGGCGAGCAGGGCTTCACATGTGATAAATGTAAGGAGATAGTCAGGCTGACGGAGAGGATTTCAGAATTAGAGACACGCATCCAGACTTTATTTGAGAGTAGTGAGAATGTAACCGCTTTAGACACTGCTTTGGGTGCAACTAGCTTAGCGAACTCTGTACATTGTTCGGTTCTGGCTGTAGAGCCCGTGCAGCAGGGCAGTTGGGTAACGGTGAGGCGGCATAGTCGCGGATCAAAAAAACACTCTTCCGTTCTGATTAGAACATCAAACAGGTTCTCCCCACTCAGTGACGCACCCACTGAGAATCCTGTTGAAAGTGCCCTAGTTATTGGTGATTCTATTACACGGAGAAACACGGTGAAAATAGAGACACCAGCCACCATAGTCACATGTTTACCGGGAGCCAGAGCACCTGACATCAAAGCAAATTTAAAAGTGCTGGCTAAAGCTAATTGTAAATTCTCTAAGATTATTATTCACGTCGGCACTAACGATGTTCGACTTCGCCACTCGGAGATCACCAAAATTAACATTAAAGAGGTGTGTGAACTCACAAGTACGATGTCTCAAAGTTTATTGTTCTGGTCCGCTCCCCGTTAAAAGGAGTGATGAGATACTTAGCAGACTATCATCACTCCATGGCTGGTTGTCTAAGTGGTGTCCGCAAAATAACATAGGGTTCATAGACAATTGGAAAAGCTTTTGGGGCAGACCTGACCTGTTGAAGAGGGACGGCATCCATCCTTCTTGGAGTGGTGCTGCTCTTCTCTCTAGTAATTTGGCTTATAGTCTTGGAGCTAAACCTTGACTAACTGGGGCCCAGGTCAGGAAGCAGACGGACTGGTTTACCCGACCGTCTGCTAGCTGTCTCCCGTTACAGAAGTCAGATAAATCCCAACACATAGAGACTCTTTCACCTAGATATCACACAGAGACTGTGTCTGTTCCTCGAATTAGTAAATACAAAAAGCCATCAAGACCATTCAACAGTAAAAACTTAATTGATGTCCAACAAATAAACAACAGATATAATACAGATGATCAAATGATAAAGCTCGGGTTGCTGAATATTCAATCCCTTTCCCCAAAAGCGCTTATTGTTAATGATATGATTACAGATAATAATCTAGATGTGCTGTGTTTGACAGAAACCTGGCTAAAACCTGACGACTACATTACTTTAAATGAGTCCACCCCACAAGATTATTGTTATAAACACAAGCCGCGTCTGAAAGGTAAAGGGGAAGGGGTTGCTGTAATTTATAATAATATCTTCAGTATTACTCAGAAGTCTAGTTTCAATTATAATTCTTTTGAAGTTTTGGTGCTTTATGTAGCGTAGTGTAATTGATAAATCCCGTTTGACATTTGTGCTGGCTACTGTATACAGGCCACCAGGGCACAATACAGACTTTATCAAAGAATTTGCTGACTTTCTATCAGAGTTAGTACTGGCTGCAGATAAAGTACTAATTGTTGGTGATTTTAATATCCATGTAGATAATGAAAAAGACGCATTGGGATTAGCATTTAACATTCTAAACTCTATTGGAGTAAGGCAACACGTGTCAGGACCCACTCATCCCCTTAATCATACTCTAGACCTAATATTGTCACATGGAATAAATGTTGATATCGTTGAAATTCTGCAGCAGAGCGACGACATCTCAGATCATTACCTAGTATCATGTATACTTAATTTAGCTAAGGCTGCAAAGCCGTCCCCTCGCTTCAAATATGACAGAACTATCACTGCCGCCACTAAAGATTGCTTTGTAAATAGTTTTCCTCATCAGTTTCATCTCCTCAGCATCCCAGATAGCCTAGAGGAACTCGATGTTGCAACAGAAACTATTGACTCTCTTTTCCAGCACTTTAGACACAGTTGTTCCCCGGCACTTAAAGAAGATTAAAGAAAATAGTTCAACGCCGTGGTACAACGAGCACACCCGGGCCCTTAAAACAGCAACCAGAAAAATGGAGCGCAGCTGGAAGAAAACAAAACTAGTGGTTTTTCGCAATTCGTGGAAAGAGAGCATGATCCATGCAGAAAGGCCGTAAAAACTGCTAGATCTGCTTATTTCTCGACTCTCTTAGAAGAAAACAAACACAACCCTAGGTATTTATTCGATACAGTGGCTAAGTTAACCAAAAATAAAGCTTCTACTTCTGATGGTTGTAAACAGCACAGCAGTAATGACTTTATGAACTTCTTTACGTGTAAGATTGATAATATTAGAAAGAAAATTATAACCATGCAGGCGTCTACTACAGTGTCACATGAGACAGAGCATTGTAGTGTCACTGAGAAAAAATTACATTCATTCACTGCTATAGGAGAGGAAGACACACACACACACACACACACACACACACACACACACACTGCTATAGGAGAGGAAGAATTGGCTAAACTCGTTAAATCATCTAAATCAACAACATGTATGCTCAACCCTATACTGACTAGGCTATTAAAAGAGATGCTACCAGAGGTCATAGATCCTCTTCTTAATATCATTAGTTCATCTTTGTCGTTAGGATATGTACCGAAAACGTTTAAGTTGGCTATTATCAAACCACTTATTAAAAAACCTCAACTTGATCCTACAGAATTAGTCAATTACAGGCCGATCTCAAATCTACCCTTTCTGTCAAAAATACTGGAAAAGGCAGTGTCTTCACAATTATGCTCCTTTTTAGAAAGAAATGGTATCTGTGAGGATTTGCAGTCAGGATTTAGATCGTATCATAGTACTGAGACTGCTCTCATCAGAGTTACAAATGATTTACTCTTATCATCCGATCGTGGTTGTATCTCTCTATTAGTGTTACTCGATCTTAGCGCTGCATTCGATACTATCGACCACAACATTCTTTTGAATAGACTCGAAAATTATGTTGGCATTAGTGGAACTGCATTGGCATGGTTTAAAATCATACTTATCTGGCCGTTATCAGTTTGTAGCAGTAAATGAAGAGATGTCACACCGATCACAAGTTCAGTATGGAGTACCACAGGGCTCAGTGCTAGGACCGTTGCTCTTCACCCTGTACATGCTACCACTGGGAGATATCATTAGGAAGCATGGTGTTAGTTTTCATTGTTATGCTGACGATACTCAGCTCTGTATTTCTTCACGCCCTGACGAAACTTACCAATTCACAAGATTAACAGAATGCATAGCTGATATAAAACATTGGATGACCAGTAATTTCCTGCAACTTAATTCAGAAAAAAAATAATTTTTAATTATTGGACAAAAAAGCTCCACAAGTAGTAACCTAGAATACTGTCTAACACTCGATGGCTGCTCTGTCAAGTCCTCGTCGTCAGTGAGGAACCTGGGTGTGCTCTTTGATACCAATCTTTCATTTGAAAGCCACGTTTCTAACATCTGTAAAACTGCATTCTACCATCTTAAAAATATATCTAAATTACGGCGCATCCTTTCAATGTAAAATGCTGAACAGTTAATTCATGCGTTCATGAGCTCAAGGCTAGATTACTGTAATGCTTTACTGGGTGGTTGCCCTGCTCGCTTAATAAACAAACTCCAGCTGGTCCAAAACGCAGCAGCTCGAGCTCTTACTAGAACCAGGAAGTATGATCATATTAGCCCGGTTCTGTCAACACTGCACTGGCTCCCTATTAAACATCGTATACATTTTAAAATCTTGCTTATTACTTACAAAGCACTAAATGGTTTAGCTCCCCAGTACTTGAGCGAACTCTTAACGCATTATACTCCATCACGTCTATTGCGGTCTCAAAACTCTGGCCAGTTGATAATCCCTAGAATATCAAAATCAACTGCAGGCGGTCGATCCTTTTCCTATTTAGCGCCTAAACTCTGGAACAGTCTTCCTAGCATTGTTCGGGAAGCAGACACACTCTGTCAGTTTAAATCTAGACTAAAAACGCATCTCTTTACTATGGCTTACACATAAAACATTATCAATCTCTATTATTCAAATCAGTAAATGATTGTTAGGCTGCATTAACTAGGTCAGCCGGAACCGGGAACACTTCCCGTAACACCTGATGTACTCGTTACATCATAAGAAGAATGGCATCTACGTTAATGTTAGTCTCTCTGTTTATCCCGAGGTTTACTGCAGTCTACTAATATCTATTTACCTTAACAAAATGGCGCCGCCGTGTTCGGTCGCCGTTCAGGTCGCTCCGCGAAGACTTATTTATTTACTATTTTACTTTCTTTTACTCTCAGTTTTTACAAACTTATCAACTGCATTGATCTACTATGACAGCAAAACTCTTTTGGACATTGGTTACCGCTACACTGGACTGTTTCAGGACACTTTCTCCGATACTCTGTGGTCATCTGAGATCCTTCGGAACGCCGAGTTGAACAATGGACAGAGCTGGCGGCGAAGAACCAAGAAACACCGTGGGAAACGCACTGGTATCCGAAACAGACTGAGGAAAAAGGCATTCAGTCCTCCCCTCCCGAGCATTCTTCTAGCAAATGTTCAATCCTTGGAGAATAAGATGGACGATCTTAGAGCCAGGATAAGTTTTCAATGGGACATGAGAGACTGTAACATCCTTTGTTTGACCGAAACATGGCTCACGCCCGCGGTCCCGGACACAGCTGTGACGCCGTCAGAGAACTTCTCTGTTTTTCGGATGGACAGAACAGCCAAGGCCGGTAAATCCAAAGGCAGTGGAGTATGCTTCATGGTCAACAAGAAATGGTGCGATCCCAGGAACATCACCATTCTCTCGCGGTCCTGCTCGCCTCATCTGGAACATTTAACAATCATTTGCCGCCCATTCTATCTGCCGAGGGAGTTTTCTGCGGTCGTCGCGACCGCTGTTTACATTCCACCGCAGGCAGACACAGGGCTGGCTTTATCTGGCCTTCATGATGTTGCCAGCGGCGTCATAAACAAACACCCCGACGCGGCATTCATTGTCGCGGGCGATTTCAACAAAGCAAACCTAAAGAAAGTCCTGCCAAACTTTCACCAGCACGTCTCCTGTCCTACACGAGGAGCAAACACACTGGATCATTGCTACTCTCCGTTTAAGAACGCCTATAAAGCGTGGTCACTTCCAGCGTTTGGCAAATCGGATCATGCCGCCATTTTCCTCACACCCGAATACAAACAAAAGCTCGTTCAGGAACCCCCGGTGAGGCGGGAAGTTAAGCGTTGGTCACCCCACTCAGAGACCGCGCTACAGGCAGCTCTGGACGATCTGGATTGGGACATATTCAAAGCGAGTTCAGCTGATGTAAACGAGTTCACAGATGTGGCGCTTTGCTTCATCAACACGCTTACAGAGCAAGCCACGCAAACAATAACAATAACGTCCTTCTCAAATCAGAAACCGTGGGTGGACAATTCAATCCGCGCTGCAGTGAACACACGCACTGCCACTTACAACGCCGGTCTCCTATCGGGGAATATGACTGAATACAGATCATCCTGCTATGCTCTGCGGCGTGCAGTTAAAGCCGCAAAACTCCGTTACAAAGACCGAGTGGAGTCTCATTTCCAACTCAACGACTCGCGGCGCTTGTGGCAAGGTCTGAGGTCCATCTGCTCGTTTGGATCTAAATCATCTGCAGAGGTGAGCGCTGATCCGTTACTTGTGAATGAGTTAAACTCTTTCTACGCTCGCTTTGACTGTAACCGTGGCAACGCGACTCCGCCAAGTGGCGCGTTAGAGGAAATTACTCAGAGTAGCAACAATCACGTGATCTCTGTCTCAGAGGATGAAGTTCGGAGAGCACTCAAGCGTGTGGACGTCAGGAAAGCTGCCGGGCCGGATGGTATTTCAGGTCGTGTTCTGCGGTCCTGTGCTGATCAGCTCGCCGGGTTGTTTACATCTATCTTTAATGAGTCCCTCGCTACATCTGTGGTCCCCACCTCCTTCAAAAAATCCACCATCATCCCTGTCCCTAAGAATAGTAAACCCTCTTGCCTAAATGACTACCGTCCAGTGGCTCTCACGTCTATAGTCATGAAGGTCTTTGAGAGACTCATTAAAAACACCATTTGCGCCTTCATTCCTGACACTTTGGACCCTCTTCAGTTTGCCTATCATCCCAATAGAGCGACTGAAGATGCCATCTCTCATGTCCTCCACTCCTCCCTCACTCACATCGACAGCAAAAGTGGGAACTACGTAAGGCTGCTATTTATTGACTATAGCTCAGCCTTTAACACCATAGTTCCCATCAAGCTAACCTCCAAACTCCTGGATCTCGGCCTGAATCCTTCTCTCTGCCACTGGATTGAGGACTTCCTCACTGGCAGGCCTCAGGTGGTGAGAATAGGCCAGTCCACCTCCACCTCCATCACCCTGAGTGTGGGAGCTCCACAGGGCTGTGTCCTGAGTCCCCTGCTCTACTCTCTCTACACGCATGACTGTTTGTCCACACACAGCTCCACCTCTATCATCAAATTTGCTGATGATACTGTTGTCATACTGACTTCAGGAAGAGACAGCAACGGACATACTCCCCCCTCATGATCAGCGGGTCACCAGTAGAGAGAGTGAGCAGCTTCAAGTACCTGGGTGTAAACATCTCCGAGGACCTGACCTGGACTGCTCACATTCAGACAGGTGAAAAAAGCCAGGCAAAGACTGTACCACCTGCGCCAGCTGAGGAAATTCAGGGTTTCACCAGCTATCCTGAAAACTTTCTATTTAGGGGTGATAGAAAGTGTATTAACTCAGTGCATCACAGCGTGGTATGGGAACAGCACCAGTCATGACTGGTATCTCAGGGTCAGCTCTCCCGTCTCTGCAGGACGTCTACACCAAACGCTGCAAAGGTAGAGCTACTAAGATCATCAAGGACTCTAATCACCCTCATTTCACGCTGCTGCCATCTTTAACACCATAGTTCCCATTAAGCTAACCTCCAAACTCCTGGATCTCGGCCTGAATCCTTCTCTCTGCCACTGGATTGAGGACTTCCTCACTGGCAGGCCTCAGGTGGTGAGAATAGGCCAGTCCACCTCCACCTCCATCACCCTGAGTGATGGAGGTGGAGGTTTTTTTTACTTTTTTTTTCTTCTACTTGACTTGATTATTTATAATTCTACAGATATATATATATATATATATATATAGTACTTTTTTTATCCTATTTCTATTATAATTTCCTCGTGGTTTTAACTGTGAATTTGCACTGTCCATGGAGCGGACCTGTTTACATTTCACTGCCGGTTGTATATTCTGTATATAACTGTGTGTGTGACAAATAAAACTCTTGAATCTTGAATCTTGATATGATACTTGAAATTAGCTGGATAACATCACCGTTTCTCCAGAGCGGCTGTACAGCCGAATCAAATTCTGTTGCATTATGTTCCTGTTAACACTGTGAAGCTGCTCTGAAACAACTGGACTGGACTGTAAAAAGCGCTGTATAAATAAAGGTGACTTGATTTGATATAAGAAACTGAAAAAAGCACAAATGTCAGAGCATGTCAAAACTTCTAAAGGGCCCCAAAACAGCTCAGACTCCTAGGGGTTAAGAGAAGTGAACATTCAGTTTTTATTCAGTTCACGTTTCATAATGCATATTCTTCCATAGCAGTTTTATCAAGAACAGCGGCAAGGAAAAATCCCAATATGGATAAAACTTGGGAGGAACTGAGACTCTCCTTCAACCAGCACATGTAGTTATGTTTCTGCTCGTCTCTTCGTTCTCTTTCTTCCTCTCAGTGATTATACTTGTGAACAGCATTACGGCTGATAACTATATATACATCAATCAGGCATAACATTATGACCACCGACAGATGAAGTGAATAACACTGATGATCTCTTCCTCACGGCTCCTGTTAGTGGGTGGGATATATTAGGCAGCAAGTGAACATTTTGTCCTCAAAGTTGATGTGTTAGAAGCAGGAAAAATGGGCAAGCGTAAGGATTTGAGCAAGTTTGACAAGGGCCAAATTGTGATGGCTAGACGACTGGGTCAGAGCATCTCCAAAACTGCAGCTCTTGTGGGGTGTTCCCGGTCTGCAGTGGTCAGGATCTATCAAAAGTGCTCCAAGGAAGGAACAGTGGTGAACCGGCCACAGGGTCATGGGCGGCCAAGGCTCATTGATGCACGTGGGGAGCGAAGGCTGCCCCGTGTGGTCTGATCAAACAGACGAGCTACTGGAGCTCATACTGCTCAAGAAGTTAGTGCTGGTTCTGATAGAAAGGTGTCAGAATACACAGAGCATCTCAGTTTGTTGCGTATGGGGCGGCATAGCCGCTGACCAGTCAGGGTGCCCATGCTGACCCCTGTCCACCGCCGAAAGCACCAACAGTGGCACGTGAGCATCAGAACTGGACCACAGAGCAATGGAAGAAGGTGGCCTGGTCTGATGAATCACGTGTTCTTTTCCATTTTTTCCGTGGATGGCCGGGTGCGTGTGCGTGGCTTCCCTGGGGAACACATGGCACCAGGATGCACTATGGGAAGAAGGCGAGCCGGCGGAGGCAGTGTGATGCTTTGGGCGATGTTCTGCTGGGAAACCTTGGGTCCTGCCATCCATGTGGATGTTACTTTGACACGTACCACCTACCTAAGCATTGTTGAGACCATGTACAGCCTTTCATGGAAACGGTATTCCCTGGTGGCTGTGGCTCTTCCAGCAGGATAATGCTCCTGACACAAAGCACAAATGCTTCAGGAATGGTTTGAGGAGCACAACGAGTTTGAGGTGTTGACTTGGCCTCCAAATTCCCCAGATCTCAATCCAATCGAGCATCTGTGGGATGTGCTGAACAAACAAGATCCATGGAGGCCCCACCTCACAAATTACAGCACTTAAAGGATCTGCTGCTAACATCTTGGTGCCAGATCCCACAGCACACCTTCAGGGGTCTAGTGGAGTCCATGCCTCGACGAGTCAGCAAAAGGGGGACCAACACAATATTAGTCATAATGTTATGCCTGATCTGTGTGTGTGTGTGTGTGTGTGTGTATGTGTATGTGTATGTACATACACATATACATACAAAATCTGAAGCAGCACAACTGTTTCCATCACTGATAATAATCATAAATGTGTGTTGATCATCAGATCCTCATCTGAGAATGATTAGTGAAGGATCATGTGACACTGAAGACTGGAGTAATGATGATAAACTCAGCTTTGATCACAGGAATAAATCACACTTTACTATATATTCACACAGAGAACAGCTGATCTACACTGGAGGAATATTACACTGATCTACTGGAGTTATGAGCAGATTCATGAGCAGAAGAGACTCTTTCAGAATTTCTTTATGAAATCATTCTGGATGACACTGAAATATTATACATACAATGCAATATGAATACAGAGAGACTCCTGATATAAGAGACTCCGCAGCTGATTGTGGGAAGGCAGTGCGGCTGCGGATCAACAACTGTACAGTTCAATATATAGGCCTTGCATAACCAGCCTCTGTGAGTACGTGTCGGGATGATGCCGAGGATATACGTGCAGTAATGATGCTCTCCAGCGAGTGTGTCCATGAGGAGAGCGTGCGTGTCCCTCACTGCAGTGCTCAGGGCCGGAAGGAAGCCGGACGGAACTTCATCTCAGTGAAGGGAATGGAGAAATCCTTGCCTTTCCACTCGGTCCAGATCACTCCCTGAGGAAACCAGACGTGATCGCATCATGTCAAAAGGGTTACATTATTATAACAATAATAACATGTTCATAATATATTCATTTTTACATTATGAGAAAATTATTACATTATAGAAATAATAGCAGGAATATTTAAATGTTGCATTTCACAGTTAAGAATGGATTTAGAGGAGTAACAATATTTTTTTATGTTTTAAAAGCTATTACAGTAATGCAAATATGACAAATGAGTTCATAATGCAATTCATTTCTCATAATGTAAAAATTGTTATTCCATTATGAGCTTTTTATGATTTTATTACATTTGAGAAAATTATGAATTTTTTTTACAATAATAATGTAATACTTATTACATTATGAGCAGTTTTTACATTGAGTTGCTACACGTTGAAAATCTCGTGTAATATATGCATGCGTGCTTGAGAGAGATTGTGTGTGTGTGTGTGTGTGTGTACCTGGTGGTTGGTGTTGGTCCCATACAGGCCGTTGAGGTTGGCCTCGTGGCAGTTCTTGTACCACCAGCCACCCCGGTAAGACATGGCGCAGCGCGTGATGAAGGGCTGAGGGTCTCTGTCCCGCGTGGAGAACGGACGGCCACTATGGTACGACATGGAGTCACCTGTGTAGGAACAATGCAGACGTTCATAAGTACACCCTACTACACGAGTACAGCCTCGCTCGTCAGTGTGTGCCAGACTCACCAGCTGTGCCCGAGTACCCTGACACTCTGATGGTGTAGTGTTTCTTTGCATTTTCGACAGAGAACGAGGAATAATGTGCGTAAACGGCCTCGCCTCCAGCTCGCAGGTCAACTCTCAGGGACATTGGACTCGCCTTGGTGAAGTTATGGAGCAGCTCGTTCCCTAAAGCAGGAGAAGAGCGGTCAGTCCTCCAGAGGGCACTCACAGACTCACACACACACAGACACACGCACGCACTCACAGACAGACAGACAGACAGACAGACAGACAGAGACACAGCTGTCCCTGTATGATGACACAGGGATTTGTAATATTTCACAGGGAACTGATGGATGTAATGTCTCACCGAGCCAGAATTCCCCGTCCAGCTCTCCGAATCCACTGCTGTACTCCCTCCAGCTCCGGAAGAAGTTTGTCTTCCCGTCCTGTCTCCGCTGAAAGACCTACACAAACACAGATAAAACACAAGCCACTCAAATAAATACTTTGCCAACATCTCTAAATGGAATATGTCAACTATTATTAGTTTGTGAAAGCAAACCACATCATTCTGAAGGTTAGAGATCTAAACAAACTGCTAACAACCTTTTGTGCAACACATCAACCAATCAAGTGTGTGAGGAACGCATCAGAAGTGTGAGGAGAGCGTCAGAAGCGTGTGAGGAGCGCGTCAGGAGTGTGTGAGGAGTGCGTCAGGAGTGTGTGAGGAGTGCGTCAGAACCATTTGTGCTACACATCAACCAATCAAGTGTGTGAGGAGCGCATCAGAAGTGTGAGGAGAGCGTCAGAAGCGTGTAAGGAGTGCATCAGGAGTGTGTGAGGAGCGCGTCAGGAGTGTGTGAGGAGTGCGTCAGGAGTGTGTGAGGAGCGCGTCAGAACCATTTGTGCTACACATCAACCAATCAAGTGTGTGAGGAGCGCATCAGAAGTGTGAGGAGAGCGTCAGAAGGGTGTAAGGAGTGCGTCAGGAGTGTGTGAGGAGCGCGTCAGGAGTGTGTGAGGAGCACGTGTCAGGAGTGTGTGAGGACAGCATCATGAGTGTGCGTGGAGAGCGTCAGGAGTGTGTGTGCACGTCAGGAGTGTGTGAGGAGCGAGTCAGGAGTGTGTGAGGAGCGCGTCAGGAGTGTGTGTGCGTGTCAGGAGTGTGTGAGGAGCGCATCAGGAGTGTGTGAGGAGCGCATCAGGAGTGTGTGTGCACGTCAGGAGTGTGTGAGGAGCGAGTCAGGAGTGTGTGAGGAGCGAGTCAGGAGTGTGTGAGGAGAGCGTCAGGAGTGTGTGCGCGTCAGAAGTGTGAGGAGCGCGTCAGGTGAGGAGCGCGTCAGGAGTGTGTGAGGAGCGCGTCAGAACCATTTGTGCTACACATCAACCAATCGAGTGTGTGAGGAGCGCATCAGAAGTGTGAGGAGCGCGTCAGGTGAGGAGCGCGTCAGGGGTGTGTGAGGAGCGAGTCAGGAGTGTGTGAGGAGAGCGTCAGGAGTGTGTGTGCGCGTCAGGAGTGTGTGAGGAGCGCGTCAGGAGTGTGTGAGAAGCACGTCAGGAGTGTGTGAGGAGCGCGTCAGGAGTGTGTGAGAAGCACGTCAGGAGTGTGTGAGGAGAGCGTCAGGAGTGTGTGAGGAGCGCATCAGGAGTGTGTGCGTGTCAGGAGTGTGTGAGGAGCGCGTCAGCAGTGTGTGAGGAGAGCGTCAGGAGTGTGTGTGCGCGTCAGGTGAGGAGCGCGTCAGGAGTGTGTGAGGAACGAGTCAGAAGTATGTGAGGAGAGCGTCAGGAGTGTGTGTGCGCGTCAGGAGTGTGTGACGAGCGCATCAGAAGTGTGAGGAGCGCGTCAGGTGAGGAGCGCGTCAGGAGTGTGTGAGGAGCGCGTCAGGAGTGTGTAAGGACAGCGTCAGGAGTGTGTGTGGAGAACGTCAGGAGGTGTGAGGAGAGCGTCAGGAGTGTGTGACGAGCGCATCAGAAGTGTGAGGAGCGCTGCGCAGGTGAGGAGCGCGTCAGGAGTGTGTGAGGAGCGCGTCAGGAGGTTTGAGGAGAGCGTCAGGAGTGTGTGAGAAGCACGTCAGGAGTGTGTGAGGAGAGCGTCAGGAGTGTGTGAGGAGAGCGTCAGGAGTGTGTGAGGAGAGCGTCAGGAGTGTGTGAGAAGCACGTCAGGAGTGTGTGAGAAGCACGTCAGGAGTGTGTGAGGAGAGCGTCAGGAGTGTGTGAGAGAGCGTCAGGAGGTGTGTGAGGAGCGCGCCAGGAGGTGTGAGGAGCGCGTCAGGAGTGTGTGAGGAGCACGTCAGGAGTGTGTGAGGAGCGCGTCAGGAGTGTGTGAGGAGAGCATCAGGAGTGTGTGAGGAGAGCATCAGGAGTGTGCGAAGAGAGCGTCAGGAGTGTGTGTGCGCGTCAGGAGTGTGTGAGGAGTGCGTCAGAAGTGTGAGGAGCGCGTCAGAAGTGTGTGAGGAGCGCGTCAGGAGTGTGTGAGGAGAGCATCAGGAGTGTGCGAAGAGAGCATCAGGAGTGTGTGTGCGCGTCAGGAGTGTGTGAGGAGTGTGTCAGAAGTGTGAGGAGCGCGTCAGGAGTGTGTGAGGAGCGCGTCAGGAGTGTGTGAGGAGCGCGTCAGGAGTGTGCGTGGAGAGCGTCAGGAGTGTGCGAGGAGAGCGTCAGGAGTGTGTGAGGAGCGCATCAGAAGTGTGTGTGCGCGTCAGGAGTGTGTGAGGAGTGCATCAGAAGTGTGAGGAGCGCGTCAGGAGTGTGTGAGGAGAGCGTCAGGAGTGTGCTAGCGCATCAGGAGTGTGCGAGGAGCGCATCAGGAGTGTGCTAGCGCATCAGGAGTGTGCGAGGAGAGTGTCAGGAGTGTGTGAGGAGCAGGAAACCCTCGGCCTGGTAGAGATGTGGTGTGAGCCTCGTACCGTCCAGCCGCCTCCGTCTGTCACCATGTCACAGTACACCATCAGCGCCGTCCCCTCCCTGCCCTGAGGAAATAGCTCCACGATTCCCGACTCCAGCGCTCCGTTCTGCTTCTCCTGGGAACAATCAGCGGGAAATGGGAACCGGAGATTCCCTGAGGAGAACGGAGAGAGAGAGAGAGAGAGAGAGGGAGAGAGAGACTTCAGGGTTAGGGTTGGATATTGTGTAGCTCATATGCAGGTGTCTGCAGGGGTCAGTACCGGTGCTGAACTGTGTGGAGACAGCCGGCGAGGACAGGCCACCGCTCTCGGCCCGCAGATAAGCCGTGTATGTGGATGACGGGGTCAGCCTGTGTAACTTCAGCTCCGTCACTGTGGGTTCAACACTCACTTCCTGTGTGGAACGAACACATTCAGCTCCATCTCACCACAGCGGTGGTCATCACTCATCACTGTAATCATACGCTAGGTTCCCTGACCTCAATCTCCTGGCCGTCCATGGAGTAGCTCAGCTTGTAACCAGTGATGGCGGATACAGGTGGTTTCCATGACAACATTGCAGTACGAGGAGTCACCTGACTGGCCTTCAGATCACGAGGACCATCTGCTGTTTTACTAGCACCTGCGACACAGAGAATTCGCCTTCAACACAAGCAAGAGCTCTATATATGAATCAGAGTCGGCACACACACTGCAGCGATGCCACATATCAAAGCAAAGCACACTCTTTCACTGGAAATACTGGAAAAATCGTTCTGTAAGTGATTCCAGTGATATCGTTTCTCTGTGTCGTTGTCATCCTTGGTGTAAACGGCCTTTAAACAGCCCATATTATGCCCTTTTACACACTCTCAAAGTGTTTTCTGGCTCTACTAGATCAGGTCTTCCTGCTTAAATGTTGATTATTTCCCCATATTGTGTTGTGATTGGTGTTTGGGAAATGTCCCGCCCCTTATCATAACCAGCAGTTTCAACACACTGCTAACTAACTCAAGCAGGTTATTAACTCCCGCCTTACTAACTACTAACTAACTCCCGCCCCTTTATTCTGTGTATGAATTATTATACTGAGGAATATTGTGACGTTTTGGTTCCTAGAAGAAACTCAAGATGGAGGCGTTTCAGGAGTTCAGAAACTCTGACACTGATAGAGAGAACTACTGGAGCTGTTTCATGCTTACACAGCAACAGTACACACTAAAGACAGATGAAGATGGAAAACAGCATTAATCACCGATCAGGCATAATATTATGAACACTGACAGGTGAAGTGAATAACACTGATGATCTCTTCATCACGGCTCCTGTTAGTGGGTGGGATATATTAGGCAGCAAGTGAACATTTTGTCCTCAAAGCTGATGTGTTAGAAGCAGGAAAAATGGGCAAGCGTAAGGATTTGAGCGAGTTTGACAAGGGCCAAATTGTGATGGCTAGACGACTGGGTCAGAGCATCTCCAAAACTGCAGCTCTTGTGGGGTGTTCCCGGTCTGCAGTGGTCAGGATCTATCAAAAGTGCTCCAAGGAAGGAACAGTGGTGAACCGGACACAGGGTCATGGGCGGCCAAGGCTCATTGATGCACGTGGGGAGCGAAGGCTGGCCCGTGTGGTCCGATCAAACAGACGAGCTACTGGAGCTCAAACTGCTCAAGAAGTTAATGCTGGTTCTGATAGAAAGGTGTCAGAATACACAGAGCATCTCAGTTTGTTGCGTATGGGGCGGCATAGCCGCTGACCAGTCAGGGTGCCCATGCTGACCCCTGTCCACCGCCGAAAGCACCAACAGTGGCACGTGAGCATCAGAACTGGACCACGGAGCAATGGAAGAAGGTGGCCTGGTCTGAGGAATCACGTGTTCTTTTCCGTCACGTGGATGGCCGGGTGCGTGTGCGTGGCTTCCCTGGGGAACACATGGCACCAGGATGCACTATGGGAAGAAGGCAAACCGCAATTCCCCAGATCTCAATCCAATCGAGCATCTGTGGGATGTGCTGAACAAAGAAGTCTGATCCATGAAGGCCCCACCTTGCAACTTACAGGACTTAAAGGATCTGCTGCTAACATCTTGGTGCCAGATACCATAGCACACCTTCAGGGGTCTAGTGGAGTCCATGCCTTGACGGGTCAGCAAAAGGGGGACCAACACAATATTAGGAAGGTGGTCATAATGTTATGCCTGATCGGTGTATGCTCTCTTTAATACGATCCTCTACAGCTTGAGGAGACTGACGTCACACATCCACTGATAATCCCTGAGGAACGTGGCATTAGTTCCGGTTCTGGAGCAGTTCTGACCTGTGGTGATGAAGCCGGCGGTGGCTCTGGAGCTGCTCAGGTCTCTCAGCCGGCTCTGGACGCTCACGCTGTACCGTGTGGAGGATTGCAGGGCCTGCAGCTGCTGTTCTGCTGCGTTGCCAGACACTTTGATGGTTATTCCAGACCCAGGTGCTTATGGGGAGATGGAGCAAAAACACAGGAGTGTCATTTTTCAGCAATATTGAAAAGTGTGTCAGTCCAAAGTATAAACACATTTTAGTATCATTTAGAGGGTATATGCAGAGATATGCGACCTCTGAGTAGTTAACCGCAGTTGTAACCCAAGCCTTTACCTGCGTCTGGACTGTACGCGATGATGTAATGGTCGACGGTGGCCAGCGCGGGTCTCCACAGCAGCAGCGCTTTACTGTCGGTCACGTTTATGACCCTCAGGTCTGTGGGAGCGTCAGGCACTGAGGGAAACACAACGGAGATGAAGGCAGTAATCGGGCTGGGATTTGAAGTACAACAATCAAACATGTTTTCAGTGTTCAACACCACAACTGCAGTTCTGCTGAAATTACACACTCACACTAACAGCATATTTAATGCTCCTTACAGACATTCTACTGACTATAAGTAACTGCATGTTAACTTATTCTACTAAACCTGACAGTTGGTGGACGATCAAAATAAAGTGTAACCAAAATCAAGTGACAACATTGACCAAACTTAATTCAGCCACTTTTAATGTAAAATCAAGCCGAAATTCATGAAAGTCTAGTAGTAGACACACGATTCTTGTGATGGTTCATTTATCAGCCTTCCCTATATTACTCTTTCTGGACTGATGTGAAACTTACAGGTGGTTATGGTGGCTTTGATGGAGTCACTCTCGTCTTGTCCGAGCACCGACATCACGCTGACCTCATAGGTGGAGCCGGGCGCCATCGGCGAGAGATTCAGACGGAGCGTTTCTGAGTCCACGCTAACAGAGATCGGCTCACCTGCCATCGACAGAGAACACACACATCAACAGGGCACAAATTAGGGCCTCAGTTCTGGAAAGCTTCCATTCTTTTCAGCAGGGTCAGTAAAAGGAGGTATTTAAAGTCCCCATGAAATCAAGGGGAAAATTCTCATTTTTCTATGGACTGTATTTATGCACATTATTAATGTTT
This sequence comes from Paracanthobrama guichenoti, assembly GCA_018749465.1. Classification (NCBI taxonomy): domain Eukaryota; kingdom Metazoa; phylum Chordata; class Actinopteri; order Cypriniformes; family Gobionidae; genus Paracanthobrama; species Paracanthobrama guichenoti. The sequence continues at coordinate 64,223 of JAGHMJ010002283.1, forward strand.
TATAAGGCTGTGAAAACGAGCAAATGCCAGACTGTCTGATTGAGAAATGAGAACTCCCTGAGAAAATAAAGGAAATTAGCATCTGAACTCACGCTTATGCATTTAGCATCCCCATCCGAGAGACGTCACGCTGAGTTAATCATCTAAGAATGACTTTAATTTACATGCCTTTCTTTTCACTGCCTCTTCCTCCATCCCTCCTCCAGAATTCACTCAAAATCTATATGGTTTAATTTGAACAAGTATGATAAAGTATTATACATGTTTGATATTATTTGAAATGTCTCAGTGCGACTGGTACAAAGGTCTCATCCCCACAGAAGTAAACCAAAAGGTAATAAAGGTTTTAAGAGTTTAGAGATATTTTGCCTAATGTGTGATGGGTGTGGTGTGTCTTCAGCCAATTGGTCTTTACTTCCTGTCTATAGGATTTGATTAATGCTAATTCCCATTGTTAACACATGTTTACATTTGAAAGAGTTTTGCATCTTGGTCTGATATTTAAGGAGATGTTTCAGAAGGGTCAGGGCTCGAACCTTTACATCGGTCAGCCCGTAACACTGAGTGTCTACTAGATGCTCAGCGTTATGTAATTTTCAGAAGTCAGGTATACATATTTTATTCTTTACTTCAGAGCATTTGATGTTATGTATGAATTATCTTTGAATTATGTAATTAGCATGATACATTTACCTGACTAATAATAAATTGTTACACTGATTTATTCTGATTTACTCTGGAATAAAAATCTCTAGTAGATTATGAACGGGTATAATTTCAACAAAGGGTTAAACAGAATAATCAAATGTGTAGTTAAACTATTAAATATAAATGACCAATTGGCATTCTAACTAAATTTGAGGTCATGATAAAATGGAGTCAGATAAAGATAAATTGGAATTAAATCTCTTTGCCCCGCTGAAAAGACCTATCCCGCAAGAAACCTTCACCCACCAATCGTAAGCCTTCATTGGGACGGGTTAGGGTTAGGGTTAGGCGGGCTTATAGTGTTAATAATCTTGAGCCAGAATAACTTAATCTCTTCTCTGATGACGAGGGCGGGGCCACCTGTCACTCACATGAGATCCACCAATAGCAAACCACAACCATCCAATCAATTCCCCACAGACACAATCAAGCCCCGCCCTACATCTGTTCTTGTTTGAGAAGCGATTCACTCGGATATACGGCACAATAGAGGAGAAAATACAAGTGTAACTTCTGTTTTCTGCTCACTATTCCATAAAATATGAATCGGCAAGCTTTACAGTTACTCAACTCCAAAATCATGCAGTAGTAGGACTGTGGGACACAACAAACTCTGTGAATGAATGTGACATGTGTTTCTAATGGGATTTGAGCCTCTGATGCTGTTAAACTCTTCATGGAAACAGGTTTACGGTACCTTCTTGTACATGAGTGTGTGTGATCTTGAATCCAGACACCTTGCTCTTGGGTTTGGTCCAGGACACAGTGAAAGAGCGGTCGGTCACATCGCTGAAGACGAGGTCAGACGGAGGCTCCGGGCCTGAATGAGCAGATCATTACAAACAGGTCAGAATGAGAAAGAGACAGAGAGACGGAAAGAAAGAGAAGTTCCCAAAAGAGAGTCCTCACAAAACAGATCAAGGATAAGGAAGAACAACAAATAAACCTTAGAGAGAGAGGAGAAATTTGAGGTAAAAGACATAAGGATGAATACAAAACCAGAATAAAACATTGTTAAGCAGTTCTTGTTTATTCTCTGGTCTCTGTGAAAACCCTCACATAAGACTAACACTATGGGTTATTTCAGTGAAACATGAGTGTATATATGTGCAGTCCAAACATATATACAGTATATATACTATACAGAGCCCGACAGAAACCTGGCTGTTAATGACGGACACGAGATCCTGCACAGAAAACACAAGCATGAGATTATGATGCTGCTCATTTCAACCTGGAGAGGAGAAGAACAATGCAAAGAGAAATGAGTGAGGAAGTGAAGGAAACGTTGTGAACAGCCGTCAAGTCATTGGATGGAAAAAAAGCACAGTTTGTGTTTTGTTGGCCAACATGAACAGGTTATGACAGGAGACTGAACCGCCGCTGAGGGTCGACCGCGGTCTTACCCTGGACTGAGCGTGAGTGATGGAGGACACATGAAGCTCTGACTGTAATCTTACCCTGGATGAGAGAAGATCAGAGCGGCGGTAAATGCTCATGAGCAGGAATATGTCTTTCATTAGATTACCGTCTGCAGAAAATCATTTTGACTGATCCCTCAGTTTGTAAAGATGAATAAAAACATATTTACAGTGATGCACTTACAACAGAAAGCATTTCCCAAGATGTGAAGCTTGTGTTTATGAAATAACTGCAAATTCCAGTAGATGAACTGAACAAAATGATTCAAAATGAACCACATTTAGAGTAAAAACACCATCCTTGTGTGGATTCAGCTCAAATCAGATGAAAGGCTGTTTACTATTATTTCACACATAAAATGTGATTCAGTTTGATTTGTCTTCATTTTCACAAACAGAAGGACAAGCTGAAACTATTTTCTGTGGTAATCAATAGCATGGTTCTGTTTAAACCAGAATATATGAACAACATAAATTGTTGCATTAATCAGTGGTAGCTCTCAGATAAATTATGTTAAATTAATTAAACTTAACACTAATACATATATATGCGCATTTGTATAATCCAATGTTAATATTAGTTATGAACAGTTAGTTATTACCAAATGAATGGAGACAATGTTAAGGTGAAACTATTAAACAGCTCTTTTTGTCTGCTGATATTCAAGACACACATTTGCCTGATGAGACGGTGTGTGGACGGACATACTGACACAAATCACATACTAGACATGTTTCTTAACTCTTTCCACGCCAGCAAAGTTTTACAAAGTTACCAGCCAGAGTCAGCATTTTGATCATTTTCACAGAATTAGTCCGAATGGGATTCAGAGCATTGATCAAACACAGATGGAGTCGATCGAGTCCATCAACTCTTCCTCTTCATGGGTTCATCATTTCATTCAATAACGTTCGGCAGTTTTGATTTATAGCTGTAATGTTTGATGATCACATTATTTTACATGTGTGTCAGCAATTGCTTGTTTCTGCTTCTTCCTCTCCTGTGTTTTGATCTGGAGATTCAGTACTAGAAGATGTGTAATAGCGCCCCCTACCGTATAACAGTGAAAATTGCCGGAGAATCCCATCGATGGCGGGGAAAGAGTTAATGCTGCTCAGTATGTATCCCACACACTGTCCACAAAAGACCAAATGCACAGGGTTAGCACTGAGAACAAAGGTGTTATACTCATACGTTTATTAACATGTACACACTGCATGAATTTTAATCAAATCTTTGCTTTGATTAAAAGCCCTTGATAGTCAAGAGTATACTGTACACTTAACAGCATGGAAAGCAACAGTGCTAAGCGGTAGAACTGAAGATATCCTAATATGTCCTAACTACTAGAGCATTCAGATGAGGGTTCAGCAGAACGGACGTCTGGTTTTGGGTACCTGTATGAATGATGAGGCTGTGAGTTTTGGAGCGAAACGCAGGTCCCTTCCCAAAGATGGACACAGAGTACCTAGTCCATGGGCTGAGATTGGTCATGTTGTGTGAACGGGCCGATCCAGGGAGAACTGTCGTCATGTTTCCTCCACTCTTCTTCATCTTTGCAATCCGTACATTGGGAACAAGCTCATGGACTGCAGCCTTTCCTTTGCTCAAGATATTTTTCTTGGCTGCTGTTATTCTAAGTCCCGTCCCATCATCAACTCCTTCCTCGCCGTTTCTTTCATCGGTCTCTTCATCTTTTTCCATCTCATCCTTTTCTTTGTTTTCTGGTCCAAGCTCAGTTTGAGTGATTATGAAGTGATTGAACTTGTCTTTGGGTGCCGCCCATGTCAGTACAATCCCTGTTGATGTGGCATTGACCCCCACATGCTCAACAGATCCATCTGTTTCACCCAACACATATTCCTGAGTCTCATTATCGTTTTCCATTAGATGGTCTGTGGAAAAAGAGCTATCAGAGTTTCCTTTCCCAAACGGACTGATGTTTGGGCCTACTTGAGTGGTACCACTGTGTTTTTGGGAATGTCTGTTGGCTGCATGTCTGCTGGCCCCATTGGTCCTGCTGATTACGGCATTCGCTCTAATCCTAATACTAGTGCCGTTTGCTTTAGCGCGGGATAAGGAAGGTTTTACAGGTTGGATAGGACTGACTTGGCTGCTGGTCCTGTTGTTTCTCATAATGGGTTTTGAAAGAAAAGCTCGTCTAATGGGTCCGTGGGAAGGGTGTTGAGGCGGCTCTAGAACTGGCCTTGTGCGGTTCAGAAATGGACTGACATTGGGACGCCGAGGAAGAGAACCCCTAAAAGGCGTCCGACGAAACGGTGCTTCTTGTTTCAAGAGGAATTTGACTGGTAATGGAGTTGTCTCGGTGCTTGACTCGTGAGCAAGTTCAGGAGTTGAATCTTGTATTTCTCTTGTGGCTGGAAATCTTGAATTTGACACTTTCATCTCTACAAGAGGTTCTTTTGCAAAACCAGAGGCAATAGAACTAGGCCAAGATGGACGCTTATCTTTTTGCGCCTCTGAAGACGATGAAGAGTATGTTGACCTAAAAAGTGGTCTACCTAATAATGCTGGAGAAGATAAACCTGGGTGTTTTGGTCTAGCTGGCTGTCTGGGGATGGATGACGAAGATGCCTGGATAGGGTTTTTTCTCGCTGTTGGCTGGTTTCTTGCTGTGTGTTGGTTCCCTATCTCCGGTTGAGCGGATGTGGAGACGTGAGGAGATGTGGTGGTGAGGGACAGGTACAGTGTTGTCTCAGGACGTCTCGTTGAATAGGGAGTGACGTTTGCATTGTTTTCCTCCAGATCTTCATCAACTTCCACCTCTCCTTCTTGCTCCTTCACGCTCCTTCTGGCCTCAGAAGTCTCAGCGTTAGGTTGAATCTCACCCATATCGTTGACTGTAGACCTGTCTGTCAGAAGTTTGTGTAAGAGGTCATTTCCATTTACATGGCCAACTATAACTCTCAGGTTTTTAGACAGCACATTGCCATCGGTCATGTTTCCATGTATCTTCTTGTACCCAACTAAAACCTTCCGAACACATTTTGTCCCGTTTATATAGGCCGTTAGGTTCTTTTCTGTTGTGATTGTCGGCTCGTCTGTTGTGATAGGCAGTGGCGTGGCAGACGGGGTGTGTTTCTGTGGAACGGTGGATCTCGGGTCATTTCTTTGAGTCTCGACTGATTCCATCCCCTTATGAGATCTTGTCTCTTTCATTGTCAGTGCCAATGGTTTACCACTGGAAACAGGATGAGCTGGGTCTACATTCGGCCTAAGTGGATACCAAGCTATTGACCTGTTTGAAGAAGGCACAACAATTCTCCGTTTCACTCCTATCAAGGAAGAATTTAAATTTTTTATTCCTGGACTATAAGGTCTTCTTATGGTATCTGGCTGTGTGCCAGGTCTGGGAAGCATCCCATGCTTTCCCACGGACAGTGGTCTTTTTTGCCCAGGTCTAACAAGTAAGCCTGGTTTGAATCTGCTGGTATTTCCTGTTCTTTCTGAATTTTCAACCTTTCCGTCTTTTCCCAGCCCTTGCTTTCGAAGGAAGAGTGTTGTGTTTGTGAGCCTCTGTGTCTTTTCTTTGTTGTTTCCAGGCTCCACGTCTACCTGCCCATTCGCCGTCCTCATGGTCATCCTGGTTTCAGGTACTGAGACGTTCCCTAAAGGCATGAATGAAGTGTAAAATTTGGCACAACTCGGCTTGAACTCGGCTCAGCTGCAAATGGAAATCCTGTTAATAAAAAGGTGGTGTTAATGCAACAGGTCAGTTATCCAAACGATTCTGGCATTGGCGTGGCCACTATCCGTGTGACCGTCAATTCTAGAGTAAATGTAGCATCAGGTCAACTTTTAGTCCTATAGAAACCTGGGGAGGTTTTCATTTTCTGCAAGAAAGAAGAAAGGTAAAAGCTTCCTGAAGAAATAGAAATGTGGCATTGCTGGTTAGAGTGAGGATATTGTGTGTGTGTGTGTGTGTGTGTGTGTGTGTGTGTGTGAACATTCTTCACAATAAAACAGAAGAGAAAGTGATCCAGTCACGCACATTCACATGAAGCTCTTCTCTTTTAAACGAAACTCTTTGCCTCGCCACATATAAAACTCAATCCCAGTATCCTGGACGTTTCCACAGTGAAGTCACTGGTTTGTAAATATGACTGGCATATACAATCATAGCGGGTCTCGTCTGAATTCACTTCATCTGGTGGCTATAAATACGTTTCATACTATAATGACTTTTCCTTGTACTCTCATTACCTGTTAGTCTTGCTGTACCATTTTTTGCTTGCCATGCAAACGGGCCTGGACTCATATCCTGACCTAATATCAGCGCTTTCATTAGATGGTAAATACCAGCGTTTGATTGTTAAAATGTCAGAGACAACGTCTGGTAAAAATACTAACACAATGCAGACATACATTAGAAAAAGTATGTTCATAAGTGCCCGAGTACAACTTTCATAATCCTATTTGTTCCCAGACAGCAACATAGTAATCTGGTACACATGGAATCCGGATGTGGCCCAGGTCCGGGTCCGGACACTATGCTGCTGTCTGGGTTACAGGAAAGCTGAAGGTCAGCATCGCTCACAGCCTTTCAGCTGCTGTTTTCATCTCATTACTCATTTACAAATGAAGCACGGGTTACAGGATAAACTATTTTGATGATTTTGTCTGGTAACCCTTATCATTCCTGGATACGGTCGGCAACAAAGTTTCTTCCATTCCATTTCTACAAAACGTCCCTCTTAAAGGGATTTCGATGTCACTTTTCTTTGAAATATCAAGGCTGAGAAATGGTAATATATTAAAAAAATATCAGAAAATCAAGATACATTTACTGGAAATGCAAGATGACTTCAGTTATTAAAGGGACAGTTCACCCAAAAGTGAAAATGACCCCATGATTTCCTCTCCCTCAGCTCATCCTAGGTGTGTATGACATTCTTCTTTCAGACGAACACAATCAGAGTTACATTAATAAATATCCTGGCTCTTCTAAGTTATAAAGTAAAATATCTAGCTTCTGTCAGACCGTCCCTAACCCTTTTATGATGGATAGATGCACTTTTATGATGGATGCACTTTTATAATGGATAGATGCACTTTTATGATGGACAGATGCACTTTTATGATGGACAGATGCACTTTTATGATGGACAGATGCACTTTTATAATGGATGGATGCACTTTTATGATGGACAGATGCACTTTTATAATGGATAGATGCAGTTTTATGATGGATGGATGCACTTTTTTGGGGCTTAAAATTTTGGCCTGCCATTATAAAGTTCGGAACAGTCGGAAGAGCCAGCACATTTTTTAATATAACTCGTGTTTTTAATATAACCATCATTAATTGTGTTCGTCTGACAGTTGCTGAAAGAAGAATGTCATACCTAGGATGGGTTGAAGGTGAGTAAATCATTGGGTAATCTTCATTTTTGGGTGAAATATCCCTTTAAGTGTTTTTTTCTGAGAAAAACCATCAAAAGTGAGTTTGTGCATGACAGCAGAGGTTTTGGCCGTCCACAACTCTTCATACCTGCTCATGCAAAATACATTTTGCTTTAATATTTGCTGTAGGAAGTTTGAAGACACTGCCGTGTTCCACGTCTTTCCACGAGCTGTAAATAATAATTCAAAGTTTGTTCAGTTTCATGCTATAATTCATCATCCTGAGACTCACCTGGTGTGGCCTGGATGGTTGCTGGTCGGCTCCGGCCGCCATCTTTCTCCGCCACTAATGAGATGTCATACAAGCGGCCCGGCTGCAGGCCGTCGATCTGGGCTGAGTCTCTCTCCGGGGCCAAGCTTATTTCTGGAAGTCTGCCGGATCCATCTGTCTGATTGGGTGCAATGGAGAGGACGTACCTGTCAATCTCCCCCTGCGCCTTCTCCCATTGGACAATGACAGATGTAGTGCTGGTCTTCACAACACGCAAGTCCTCTGGCCCAGAGATCACTGTCCAAAAATGAATCAATGAATGAATCGCTAGTTAAAAGGCTGTAGCTCCATACGGTCCTGTTTGCACAGACTCACATGTGGTGAACTGCGCCGTGCTCTCCGTTCCCATCATGCCATCCTTCTGTCCGGTGACGCTGACCGTGTACTCCTGTCCGGCGGCCAGTCCGACCTGAGTGTACGTGTCCAGTCTGCCGCTGATTCTGGCACTGATCTTCTGCTCCGTTTCCTTCTGTAGAGAGAGTAACTAATAAATCTGTGCGCTCACTTGAACAGGCTAAAACAAACGGCAAAATATTAGTTGCATTAACACTGATATTTGCAGTATGTTTCTTATTTAAAGGGGATATCTACAATAGTCACTAATATTCAGCCTGTTGTTTATTTACTGCTGTGATACAAAGCAGCAATAGAGTGACTTCATGCATTTACAGGAGAATTAGAGCGCATTTTATGACTTCACTGCAAAAAAATCATCCTGTTTTCTCTTTGAATAAGTTTTTCTGACTCACTGACAGATATTTGCTCTTGCTTTGAGCACAAACTCACTTCATTTTCATGAATATTAATATCTTAATATCTTCTCCAGTAAATGTGTCTTGATTTAAGAATGTTTAGATATTTGTGCTGGAAAACGAGACAGAAAAAACAGTGTATGAACAATGGCAGTTTCTTTCTTCCACCATAAATAACGAATCCGCCTGTAATTGACACAGAAAGTCACGGCTTAAGAAAGTAAAGAGTTTTCCTGTAGTAATTCATGCTTGATGATGGAGTTCCTGAGTTCCATTTCAGTAATACATTCATTAGCTAAAGGCAGCCAATATTTTACAGATTACAGAACTAATAGGAGAGTAATATTTAGCTCATATGTTGGCAAAGCCTCCCTCCAGTGCTTTATTAGCTGACTTCAGCTCCAGTCTCCGTCTGCCGGTGTTCTCCCGTCTTCTCTCTCATGATACAGGTAATTGTGTCCAGCTGAGAGCCAGCGTGTGCTCCGCGGATCTAAAGAAGCGCCGGTGTGGGTTATTGATCAGCGAAGGCTCTGCCTGTTGTTGTTGTGCTCCTGCTGTGTCCGGCAGCTGTGCTGTGATGTCATCTCTGTTTTTGACCGTGTTTACGCTTCCCTAGCAACAAGCATCCCACATCTGTCTCTCTTTCTCTGATGGCTTGTTTCTTTCACTCCATGAACTCTCTCACTCTGCTCAGTCATATTCCTCCTCTTTATACATTCTCTCCATTGTTCTTACACCCTCCCATTCATGTGTGGTAGAGATCTCTGCACTTTTCATCGTCTCAGCGTCTTTTCAACTGTTCTGATAGCATTTTCCAACATCTGTTCAGTACAGCGTTTCCCTCTGTGTCTGTATGTTATGTTATGACGACCAGTGAGCGAAGGCCAATAAACACCAGTTTTATTGTTGTAGGTGTGGTGGCTGATCAAGGATGTGGATGTTTTTAGAATTAGAGTAACTCGAGAGCTTCATGATGAATGTACAGTGAAGCCAACAGTCTAACTCAAACGACTATACTGTACGTGATGTGAATGAAACTGAAGAATGTGCATGAATCTGATTTTGAAGTATTCGCCTCATTATAGTGTAATCGCCACACGTTCCTGAAACACTGCAGGATCTCTGAACACAAACACATTCTGTATTTCCCGGTTTAAATGATGTAACACTGTTCATTTAATCTCTAAACCTGTCATTGACTGCTACACCTCTGATATTTAATGGATTAGCAGTTTTAATTAAAAGGTGTTTTTTAATATTTTTAATATAAAGTAGCAGTTTTATAAAAGCAACAAGGTGTGGGAGGTGTGCTATATTGTGAATATAATATATATAGTATATATTGTTTTTATGTGCATCGATCATTAGGTGAACATCATCCTAACAACTGAAAATGACCAACCGACCGACTGAACGACCAACCGACTGATCGACTGACTAACTAACTGACTGACCAACCGACTGACTGAATGACCAACCGACTAACTAACTGACTGACCGACCGATTAACTGACTGACTGACTGACCAACCAACTGACTGACAGACTGACTGACCGACCAACCATCCAACCAACCAACCAACCAACCAACCAACCAACCGACCAACCGACCGACCAGCCAACTGACTGACCGACTAACTGACTGACCAAACTGTCTGCTTTTACATGCACATGAGCTTTAATGACATCCCATTCTTAATCCCAAACCCAACCTCTGAAAAACAACCCCACCCCATAACCCCCCCTCCACCAAACTTTACACTTGGCACAATGCAGTCAGGCAAGTCCCGTTCTCCTGGCAACCGCCAAACCCAGACTCGTCCATGGGATTGTCAGAAAGAGAAGCGTGATTGGTCACTCAGAGAACACGTCTCACTGCTCTAGAGTCCAGTGGCGGCGTGCTTTACTCCACTGCATCCCACGCTTTGCATTGCACTTGGTGATGTAAGGCTTGGATGAGCTGCTCGGCCATGGAAACCCATTCCATGAAGCTCTCTCCGCACTGTTCTTGAGCTCATCTGAAGGCCACAGAAGTTTGGAGGTCTGGAGCTATTGACTCTGCAGAAAGTTGGTGACTTCTGTGCACTGTGACCCTCAGCATGCGCTGACCCCGCTCTGTGATTTTACGTGTTCTATCACTTCGTGGCTGAGTTGCTGTTGTTCCCAATCGCTTCCACTTTGTTATAATCCCACTAACAGTTGAGCGTGGAATATTTAGTATTGAGGAAATGTCAGGAATGGACTTATTGCACAGGTGGCAACCTATCACGGTACCACGCTTGAGTTCACTGAGCTCCTGAGAGCGACCCATTCTTTCACAAATGTGTGTAGAAGCGTCTGCATGCCTAGTGCTTGATTTATACACCTGTGGCCATGAAGGGATTGAACACCTGAACTCAGGGATTTGGAGGGGCGGCACAATATTTTTGGCAATATAGTTTATGTAATATCGAGTGATGTCAGTATATCAAAACATTTCTAATATCAGGCCATACGCAATATAATGCTGATAGATTCTTCACAAGCTCATCGCCAGCAGTGAGTCTGTATGATTATTAGACTGAAGAGCTTCAAATACTATTGCATGCGAAAATAAGAGTTCCAGCATGTTGGGATATTCCAGAGATTAGTGTTGGTTCCTGAAGCGTGTGATGAGCCTCTCACTGATAGTCATCAGCTCAATTACTGACAGAAACAGCCCATCAAACTCAGCTGAAGCATCACTGCAGTAAGAAAACCTTTAGAGAGACTCAATTACGATTATAACTAGTGCTTAAAGATACACTACATAACCGCATACATCCGTCATCCGTCTGTCCGCTTCGAGCACACCGTGAGCTCAGGCAAGATCGAAGCCACAACAAGTGAATCTCAAACTGCAAGCAAAAAGCCAAACACTGATGCGGACTGATGTGTGTGTAGTAAAGTGTGTGATCGTGTGTGTTCAGCTACAGTGGAGATGGGCACTAAACATCCAGACGGCTGTAAATCAAACCAGGGCTTCTGTCCAAAGCTCATAGCTTGTTTTTCCATCGCCAGATTCAGCTCAGTTTATGTCCGTGTAAAAAATAATTTGTTTTTCCTTTGGAAAAGACACTGGGCCAGATTTCAGTTCGGGCTACTGTGGGAGTTGTTAAATACTTTCTGTACCTGATTTCATCACAAGAGGAGAAAATAAGAGAAAAGTCTTATTTACAGTTTTGCAGTAAAACAAAAAATACTGAAATTTTATTGAAATCAACATAAAGTCTGTCCAACAAATATTATGCATGAATCCTTTCAATTTAATTTAATTTATATATATACAGGTGCTGGTCATATAATTAGAATATCACTTTATTTCACTAATTCCATTCAAAAAGTGAAACTTGTGTATTATATTCATTCATTACACACAGACTGATATATTTCAAATGTTTATTTCTTTTAATTTTGATGATTATAACTGACAACTAAGGAAAATCCCAAATTCAGTATCTCAGGAAATTAGAATATTACTTAAGACCAACACAAAGAAAGGATTTTTAGAAATCTTGGCCAACAGAAAAGTATGAGCATGAGAAGTATGAGCATGAGAAGTATGAGCATGAGAAGTATGAGCATGTGCAGCACTGAACACTGAGCCGGGGCTCCTTTAGCCTGAATTACTGCAGCAATGCGGCGTGGCATGGAGTCCATCAGTCTGTGGCACTGCTCAGGTGTTATGAGAGCCCAGGTCGCTCTGATAGTGGCCTTCAGCTCTTCTGCATTGTTGGGTCTGGCGTATCGCATCTTCCTCTTCACAATAGCCCATAGATTTTCTATGGGCTTAAGGTCATGCGAGTTTGCTGGCCAATTAAGAACAGGGGTACCATGGTCCTTAAACCAGGTACTGGTGGCTTTGGCACTGTGTGCAGGTGCCAAGTCCTGTTGGAAAATGAAATCTGCATCTCCATAAAGTTGGTCAGCAGCAGAAAGCATGAAGTGCTCTAAAACTTCCTGGTATACGGCTGCGTTGACCTTGGACCTCAGAAAACACAGTGGACCAACACCAGCAGATGACATGGCACCCCAAACCATCACTGACTGTGGAAACTTTACACTGGACCTCAAGCACCGTGGATTGTGTGCCTCTCCTCTCTTCCTCCAGACTCTGGGACCCTGATTGACTCTCATCAGAGAACATAACTTTGGAGCAGTCAGCAGCGGTCCAGTCCTTTCTGTCTTTAGCCCAGGCGAGACGCTTCTGCCACTGTCTGTTGTTCAAGAGTGGCTTGACTCGAGGACTGCGACAGCTGAAACCCATGTCTCGCAGACGTCTGTGTGTAGTGGTTCTTGAAGCACTGACTCCAGCTGCAGTCCACTCTTTGTGAATCTCCCACACATTTTTGAATGGGTTTTGTTTCTCAATCCTCTCCAGGGTGCGGTTATCCCTACTGCTTGTACACTTTTTTCTCCCACATCTTTTCCTTCCCTTGGCCTCTCTATTAATGTGCTCGGACACAGAGCTCTGTGAACAGCCAGCCTCTTTTGCAATGACCTTTTGTGTCTTGCCCTCCTTGTGCCAGGGGTCACTGGTCGTCTTTTGGACAACGGTCAGGTCAGCGGTCTTCCCCATGATTGTGTAGCCTACAGAACTAGACTGAGAGAGCATGTAAAGGCCTTTGCAGGTGTTGAGTTCATCAGCTGATTAGTGTGGCACCAGCTGTCTCCAATATCCAACCTTTCACAATATCCTAATTTTCTGAGATACTGAATTTGAGATTTATATATATTTCAGATTCAGATTATTTTATTGTTGTTGTACATTTTCTGTGTTAAATGCATTTACTGCAAAAAAAATGTATTCCTCTGTATTTTTGTCCAGCGCAAATATATAATAATTTTTAAATCATGTCATTTTACTTCTCTATTAAAATCATCTTAAGATATTTGTTCTTGTTTTCTGGGAAAACCCCAAAATGAAATGAGTTTGTGCTTAAAAATCATCTTATTTCTGATTGGGACAGAAATAAGAAACAAGATTTCACTCAGAACCAGGATTTTTCTGATCCCATTGGCAGATCACTTGCTTGTTTTAAGCACAAACTCACTTCATTTTGGGTTTTTTTCCCAGAAAACAAGAAATTTGTTTTTACTTACATTTGACTGATCTAGTAAAATCATCTTGATTTAAGAATTTTTAGATATTTGGACTGGAAACAAGACAAAAATACTGAGTAAGAAAGGCATGTTTTGCAGTGTATTTACTGGGGAAGAAAAATGACTGAAGATATGAAGACTTAATGAAAATATCATGAAACTGAAGCAAGTTTGTGCAAACCAGAACAAATGTCCGTCAGTGAGTCAGAAAAGTCATTTTGATAGATTTTTCAGAAAACAAGACTTAATACTTTACATAAATTTGCTTCTTCAGTAAATGCATCTTGATTTAAGAATGATCATATATTTGTGCTGGAAAACTAAAATCTGATCTCATTAGAATGATGGAAGATGGAGGGCTGGAGACGATTTGATATTGATTGGATCAACCGAAACTCAAGTTCAGCCTTCATGGTTAAATCTGTTGCTATTTGCTTTTATTGCTGAGAGAGGCGTCAGGGTCAGAATCGTGTGTGTGTGTGTGTGTGTGTGTGTGTGTACACGTGCCGTGCTGGTGAAGCTGATGATGAAGGTGTCGTACTGCACCGCCGCTGGAGTCCAGGACAGCGTGACGGAGGACTCAGTGATGTCCCTGGTGCTGAGATGAGAGACGCCCGCCAGCGCTGGACACAAAACACAAGTGCACTTACTCTCCCATCAAAGCCTGTGTTTCTGTGCTCATTCCCCAACAGCACTGATGAAGACACAGGATCTCTCAACACCTCCGTATGGAAAGTGTCTGCACTATCTGATCTCTCTATGAAACTCTTAAAGGGTGTGAAACACTAAAACATCTATTCTGGAAACAATCTATGAGGAGTTTAACAAATTAAATGTGGCAGAAAACTTTTCATGACAGAAAATGACATCACATGGTGTGATTAGGGTTGCAAAGGGCGGAAACTTTTCCTGGGAATTTTGGAAATATTCCAATTTGGAAACTTAATTATGGGAAATTTATATAAACTATCATATACAAGCATAAATATAAACATTTAGTTTGGTCATAAAGCGGACATGTTAGGTTTTTTGCATATTGATATGTTTTCCAATTAATTACCAAGTAATTTAGTAAATATGTCAAATAAATATATTTTTATTTATTTGTTTCAGTGTCACATGATCCTTCAGAAATCATTGTAATATGATGATTTATGATCAATGTTTAATATTTTTTGGAACCTGTGACACTTTTTTCAGGATTCATTGATGAATAAAACGTTAAAAAGAACAGCATTTATTCAAAATATAAACCTTTTCTAACAATATACCGTAAATCTTTACTATCCCCAGTAATGCATTACAATATTGTGTTACTAAACAAGAAATAAATGCAGAGCATCACTCACCGGTGTCACAGTTTTCCCCGGTGAACCCAGGCTGGCACTCGCTGCAGTCGGGCCCCGTGAAGCCTCGGCGACACACGCAGCGGCCCCTCACACACCGGCCCCGGTTACTGCAGTTGTTGGGGCAGGTTTTGCTGGAGCAGTCCTGACCGGAGAATCCCACGTCACAGACGCACTTCCCGTTCACACACCGGCCTTTGCTACTGCAGTCATTGGGACATGCCTGGGACGAGCAGTCCGGTCCAGTGAACCCGCTCTCACACTCGCACTGGCCGTCCACACACCGGCCCCGGTCACTGCAGTCTCCGGGACAGGATCTGGATGAGCAGTCGGGACCCGTGAAGCCGCTCTCACACACACACTTCCCATTCACACACTGTCCACGATTGCTGCAGTTATCTGGACATGTTTTTACAGAGCAGTCGGGGCCGCTGAAACCCGGGTCACACACACACTGTCCATTCACACACCGGCCCCGGGCATTGCAGTTCCCCGGGCAGGACCTCTCGGAGCAGTCCTGACCTGTGAATCCAGAGTCACACACACACTGTCCATTCACACACCGGCCCCGGGCATTGCAGTTCCCGGGCAGGACCTCTCGGAGCAGTCCTGACCTGTGAATCCAGAGTCACACACACACTGTCCATTCACACACCGGCCCCGGGCATTGCAGTTCCCCGGGCAGGACCTCTGGGAGCAGTCCTGACCTGTGAATCCAGAGTCACACACACACTGTCCATTCACACACCGGCCCCGGGCATTGCAGTTCCCCGGGCATGACCTCTCGGAGCAGTTCTGACCCTTGAATCCAGAGTCACACACACATCTTCCGTTCACACAGCGGCCGTGGGCATTGCAGTTCGCCGGACAGCTCTGTGTGCCACAGTCAGGGCCGGTGAACCCGCTCTTACACACACACCTGCCGTTCACACACCGGCCCCGGTCACTGCAGTCTCCAGGACACTTGCTGGACGAGCAGTCCAGACCACTGAAGCCTGCGTTACACACACACTTCCCGTTAACACACCGTCCACGACTGCTGCAGTTATTCGGACATGTTTTTACAGAGCAGTCAGGGCCGCTGAAGCCCGGGTCACACACACACTGTCCGTTCACACACTGGCCCCGGCTGCTGCAGTCATCAGGACAGTCTGGGATACTGCAGTCCGGCCCACTGAATCCTGGGAAACATACACACTTCCCATTGACACAGCGGCCCTGGTCACTGCAGTCATCGGGACACTCGTCAGTCGTGGGGCGAACGGTGGTGCAGATGGCGCCTGTGGAGGAACAACAGGACATCACAGTGACCACAGCTGCATTTAAACACAGTCATAAATCTGTGTTTGTGTGGAACACGACTCGCTCCAGAAACTGTGACAACTGCCCAGACAGCAATATATTAAATGTATATATTATAACAGCAATATTAGAGTTACAAATGATTTGCTCTTATCATCTGATCATGGTTGTATCTCTCTATTAGTGTTACTCGATCTTAGCGCTGGTCACCGATCACAAGTTCAGTATGGAGTACCGCAGGGCTCAGTGCTAGGACCGTTGCTCTTCACCCTGTATATGCTACCACTGGGAGATATCATTAGGAAGCATGGCGTTAGTTTTCATTGTTATGCTGACGATACTCAGCTCTGTATTTCTTCACGCCCTGACGAAACTTACCAATGCACAAGATTAACAGAATGCATAGCTGATATAAAACATTGGATGACCAGTAATTTCCTGCAACTTAATTCAGAAAAAAAACAGAATTTTTAATTATTGGACAAAAAAGCTCCACAAGTAGTAACCTAGAATACTGTCTAACACTCGATGGCTGCTCTGTCAAGTCCTCGTCGTCAGTGAGGAACCTGGGTGTGCTCTTTGATACCAATCTTTCATTTGAAAGCCACGTTTCTAACATCTGTAAAACTGCATTCTACCATCTTAAAAATATATCTAAATTACGGCACATGCTTTCAATGCAAAATGCTGAACAGTTAATTCATGCGTTCATGACCTCAAGGCTAGATTATTGTAATGCTTTACTGGGTGGTTGCCCTGCTCGCTTAATAAACAAACTCCAGCTGGTCCAAAACGCAGCAGCTCGAGCTCTTACTAGAACCAGGAAGTGTGACCATATTAGCCCGGTTCTGTCAACACTGCACTGGCTCCCTATTAAACATCGCATACATTTTAAAATCTTGCTTATTACTTACAAAGCACTAAATGGTTTAGCTCCCCAGTACTTGAGCGAGCTCTTAACGCATTATACTCCATCACGTCTATTGCGGTCTCAAAACTCTGGCCAGTTGATAATCCCTAGAATATCAAAATCAACTGCAGGCGGTCGATCCTTTTCCTATTTAGCGCCTAAACTCTGGAACAGTCTTCCTAGCATTGTTCGGGAAGCAGACACACTCTGTCAGTTTAAATCTAGACTAAAAACGCATCTCTTTACTATGGCTTACACATAAAACATTATCAATCTCTATTATTCAAATCAGTAAATGATTGTTAGGCTGCATTAACTAGGTCAGCCGGAACCGGGAACACTTCCCATAACACCTGATGTACTCGTTACATCATAAGAAGAATGGCATCTACACTAATGTTAGTTTCTCTGTTTATCCCGAGGTTTACTGCAGCCAGCCGGATCCGGATCAGATGGTGGACCTGCGCCGAGACATGAGCACAACTCATCCCTGAAGTGTCAGAGAGACCGTGTGACTAGACTCTCCTCTGTGACTGTCACAATAAAGGTGACTTGACTCTGATGGAAAGGTCAGGAAGGGCTTTACCTTTGCTCTGCTGGGAGGTGCAGCATCCGTCCGGACCTCCACATTTCTCCCTCAGATCCGACACCTCCTTCTCCAGTCTTTCAATACGCTCACGCAAGGCTGCGAAGTCCAGCTCACACTGACCACAGCCTGACCCCGAGCCGGAAACCAGACGGATGCGATGTGTCAAGACCAGCGGAGAATCAGGGTCCAGGTGCATCTCTCTCTCTCCGGCCCCGTTCTGCACACATGTGTCCGAAATAAGAACTTTCACCGGCTGGGATCTGAGATCCTGAGCTCCCGTCGGCAGACGCTGGATCGAGAGGACAGGACTCGGCAGGAGCAGGAGCAGGAGCAGGAAAGGCACAAACGCCATGTTTAAAGGGAGGAACACCTCCAGAATCAGTGGATGATGTTTTGTTGGTAAACAAGAAGGTATTTTATAAAACTCAGATCAGGACTCAAAACATTTAGATTGAGTTTTCACAGATGAGCCGTTGATGTGTAACTCTTCAAGCGTCTGTCCGACCTGTTTCAACAAACAGAATTCGTCATGCAGGTTTCCATATTAAACATTCATCATATATATGTACTGTATATGTGTACAGTTGAATCAACATAAAAACATTTGCAACCCATTTAACTCCCAAGTTTCAGAAGGTCTGAGGCGAGGGTTTGAAAAATAAGGGACTGTTGAAAGTCTTTTCAGATCCGATTTAATTCTGATGAAAGATTTCAAAGAGAATGAGAGCAGGAATGTGCATTAAGAGAGCAAACAGGGTCGACTTTAATTCCATGTTTACTTTAAATAACGCAGTGAACGTCCACAGAAGCTCCAGTGTCCGTCTGCCAGATCAGATCAAGGAAAGTAAATCCTAGTAAAGTAAATGTCACGATCCTGTCCCGCTGAAGCCATCGAGCCGCAGTTCAGTGACTTCACCTGTGAAATGGTTTTGATGCACGTTTTCCCCAGATACCCTGATCACGATCTGTTTAGTTTGGATGTGAACTACAGTAACCACATTCTTTTGGACATGATCTCATACCACACACTGCAAAACATCTTCTTCTTCCTCAGTGTTTCTGTCTCGTTTTCCAGCACAAATATCTAAACATTCTTAAATCAAGACACATTTACTGGAGAAGAGAAATCACTGAAGATATTAAGACTTGTTTCCTGAAAAATGCATAAAAATGAAGTGAGTTTGTGCTTAAAACCAGAACAAATATCTGTCAGTAATTCAAAGGGAAAACTATGATTTTTCTGACTCTACTGACAGATATTTGATGTAAGAATGTTTAGTTCTTTGTGCTGGAAAACGAGACAGAAACACCGAGGAAGAACATCAGGGCGTCTAATGGCTGCAAACTCACTGGAGTCTCTTTTATTTCTCCAAAGGATGTCTAGAACAAACAATACTTGTGATCCTTGACCAGGTGAAATGTAAACTCTCTGTCTGTCATTGTAAACCCGAATAAGTTGGGCTAACTCAGGTAATCAGTTACATCAAATACTTTGAGTTATGAAGTTCCCAATTTTAAGTAAGCAGAACTACCAAGTTTTGAGTTTGTAGTACTCATGTGTGTTAATTGCTCCTAACCTGAAGTACTGAGTAAGCTAACTCATACATTCTGTTAGCAATTGACATAAAAGATTAAGCTAATTAACTTTTTTATTGTGAGTTCTTGCACATCAAATTATGTGTTATTTACTTCACTGATTTACTTACAAGTTGTCAGAACTCAAAAAGGTTGAATTAGATTTTTTTAAGTTAGATATATTTTGCAAACTAATTCAGTAAATGCCAACTTGCCAGTTTGCTATCATGTTAACAATAGCATGGTATAGCACTGAGTACAGCTCGTCACCAATGATGGTAACTCTCCAAAAACACAACAGATACTCTTCTAATCTAGAATAACAAAACAATCTGGCACAAAAACATTATATAACACCTCATTTAAGCATTTACTCTCCCTTTCGAGTAAAGCTTGCTGGGAAATAAAAAATCCCAGCCCAGTTTCAGTTGAACTTAAGTTAGTCTAAACTAAAGGAAAAGAAGCTGTTCAGTTTACTCGAAAATATGTCAGTGCTGTGAACTCAGAAGAAAAGAACGTTTTAAATACTCAACAGTTCATTTAACTGAACTCATTCAATTTAAGTTTGTCCTACACTCTAAAAAAGTGTGGTTGAAAATGGACAAACCCAGCGATTGTGTTAAATGTTTGCCCAGCCTGCTGGCTAGTTTTAACTCAACGGTCGTTTAAAGACTGCACTGCTCGCTTAAAATGAACCCAAAATTAAAAATCAGACACATAATTACTAGAGGCAACAATAATAATCAAAAATCAATTTAATAAATGTTTGTTGCTAATTATTATTCATTAAACTTATTAATAATGTTAATTAATTAAACATATTCATAAAATGTTACTTTCCAAAATACTTTGGGTTAATTTTAAGCGAGCAATACAGTAATTTTTAAACAATAGTTGAGTTAAAAAAAACTTCCCAGCAGGTTGGGCAAATATTTAACCCAACCGCTGGGATAAAACAACCCAACCTCTGGGATAAAAAAACCCAACCGCTGGGATAAAACAACCCAACCGGCGCTGGGTTAAAACAACCCAACCACTGGGATAAAACAACCCAAGCTCTGGGATAAAACAACCCAACCACTGGGTTAAAACAACCCAACCGCCGCAGGGTTAAAACAACCCAACCGCTGCAGGGTTAAAACAACCCAACCACCACTGGGTTAAAACAACCCAACCGCAGGGTTAAAACAACTCAATCTGGGTTTGTCCATTTTCAACCCAACTTGGGTTGTTTTTAACCCAGCATTTTTTAGAGTGTACTCAAACCAATTAAGTATTTTGAGCGTTAGGGTTTACAATGTTGGTTGAGTGTTTCCTGTACAACAATGTTCCAGTGCTTAACCAACATGTATCCGGCATTTAAACCTCATCGTTGGTTCAACAATTTAGAACTGATGTCGTTAAAACACATTTTGTATATCATGATGTATATAAATGCTCATTATAATAACTCTGATCACAGCTGGAGATCTGAAGCTGTTGTGAGGTTGAACTGCTGTGCTTTTGGGAAATACTAAGGCCCAGTTTCACAGATAGGGCTTAGATTAAGCCAGGATTAAGTTTTAGTTAAATTAGGAACATGCTAGTGCTGGGCGGTATACCGGTTCATACCGAATACCGGTATTTATTTTTGTTATGATATGAATTTTGATTATACCGCAATACCGGTATATGTCACTTAAACAGCGTTCAGCACACGGCGCAGCGACACTGAGAGAGCTGTTGTGAGAGCACAGCTGAGATCGCAAGGCTGAATCCGACATCGCATTCACTGTTCCCTCTGTTATCCCCTTATATTGTTGACTTGAAGGAGTGCGGCCGCTCTGTGCACATCGGCTGTACACTCGTCATTGTGGTGCATTGTGGGATTGAATGAGTGCACTCAATAACGTCCACTGTGGTTTCGGACACCACTACAAATGGCTGTCCCTTCAGATAATGCCCTATTGAGGTTATAGGGGCAGATTTCGGATTCAGCCCTAGATTACAGCGGAGAATTCAAACTTCACGCGGTGTGATGAGATTAACAGCGTTCACACATGGATCACACAGATCAGATCCAGAGCGGAGCGAGCGCGGTTCAGTTTCTTATGGACCCGTTTCATGTCCTCTAGTGCTCTAAACATGAAATAGCAGTGTGTATGTGCACATTCATCACTTCTTCAGATTAAATGTAGAGGACATTAAAAACACCATTTGCGCCTTCATTCCTGACACTTTGGACCCTCTTCAGTTTGCCTATCATCCCAATAGATCGACTGAAGATGCCATCTCTCATGTCCTCCACTCCTCCCTCACTCACATCGACAGCAAAAGTGGGAACTACGTAAGACTGCTATTTATTGACTATAGCTCAGCCTTTAACACCATAGTTCCCACCAAGCTAACCTCCAAACTCCTGGATCTCGGCCTGAATCCTTCTCTCTGCCACTGGATTGAGGACTTCCTCACTGGCAGGCCTCAGGTGGTGAGAATAGGCCAGTCCACCTCCACCTCCATCACCCTGAGTGTGGGAGCTCCACAGGGCTGTGTCCTGAGCCCCCTGCTCTACTCTCTCTACACGCATGACTGTTTGTCTACACACAGCTCCACCTCTATCATCAAATTTGCTGATGATACTGTTGTCCTGGGCCTCATTTCCAACAACAATGAGACGGCATACTTGGACGAGGTGGAGCATCTAACATCATGGTGCCAGGACAACTGTCTCTCTCTGAATGTTGGCAAGACCAAAGAAATGATTGTGGACTTCAGGAAGAGACAGCAACGGACATACTCCCCCTCATGATCAGCGGGTCACCAGTAGAGAGAGTGAGCAGCTTCAAGTACCTGGGAGTAAACATCTCCGAGGACCTGACCTGGACTGCTCACATTCAGACACAGGTGAAAAAAGCCAGGCAAAGACTGTACCACCTGCGCCAGCTGAGAAATTCAGGGTTTCACCAGCTATCCTGAAAACTTTCTATTTAGGGGCGATAGAAAGTGTATTAACTCAGTGCATCACAGCGTGGTATGGGAACAGCACCAGTCATGACCGCAAAGCCCTGCAAAGAGTCGATGCGCTTATCCGGCGTATCTCAGGGTCAGCTCTCCGTCTCTGCAGGACGTCTACACCAAACGCTGCAAAGGTAGAGCTACTAAGATCATCAAGGACTCTAATCACCCTGCAAACCCTCATTTCACGCTGCTGCCATCTGGTAGCGCTTCCGAAACCCTGATGGCCAAAACTGAGAGACTCAGGAGGAGCTTCTTCCCCAGGCCATCAGACTCCTGAACTCAGTCACTTAACATCACGTGACTTCACTTCAGGATAAACATCGATACACTGACATTGCACTGCACTTTCTGTTCTCGTTGTTACGGTGTAACAACCTGTTATAAACCTGTGTGCACATTATACTCTTATACATTTGTTAACCACATATTTATAAGTCTACAGTTTACTCACTGCAAAGTCTACTTCAATTATTTTATTCCACTTTATCCTTATTTGTTACCTTTTTTCTCTTGACTTGATTATTTATAATTCTACAGATATAGACATATATATATATATATATAGATAGTACTTTTTTTTATATCCTATTTCTATTATAATTTCCTCCTTGTGTTTTTAACTGTGAATTTGCACTGTCCATGGAGCGGACCTGTTTACATTTCACTGCCGGTTGTATATTCTGTATATAACTGTGTATGTGACAAATAAAACTCTTGAATCTTGAATCTTGACACTGATGCGACACGATGACACACACCACAGATTATTCTGCTACACGGACGACAGCGATGGAAGTTAATAAATACACTGACAAATCAAAGAAGAATGGGCGAAAAAGAAACTGCTTCATTCTTTGTGTTT
>JAGHMJ010002283.1:92500-130000 GCA_018749465.1 Paracanthobrama guichenoti
TTTAAAAACTTTAATCCAAAAATAAAACAAACCATAACGTCGGCGGCAGCCCCTCATGGACGACTGCCGCCTAAAAACAAAACAAAACACAATAATGGCGGCAGCCCCTTACGGCCGACTGCCGCCTACATACAAAACAAAACCAAACATAAACTCCAGGCCTGGTCCTCTCTCGTCTTGCCATGTCGTCGCTCCTCCTTTTATACTCCCGTCACTCCTCCATGAGGCGAGGCCGGTGTGGCGCACAGCTGACGCTCATTAACATTCGCCACCGGCCCGCTCTCACGGTCCCCCGCCTCGCCACAACTATGTTTTGGTCTCCCTGTAGATCTCTAACAACACGTATCTGTAGTTTAGTTTCCTTACCTGTGTTTAGTTGCTGTAATTACTCATTTGGATTAGTTCCACCTGTTCCTTGTTTTCTCCCTCATTCAGTGTATTTCTATGTGCGGTTTTCCTGTTCCAGAGTGTTTTTTTGTTTTCTTTTAGTAAATATACTGCTTTGCAAATAGATCCAGACCTCGGCTGTTTATTGAGCTTTCCATCAGACCTCTTTCTCTCCTTCACTCTTTCTCTCCTTCATCCTCCCAGACGCAGAGACTCACACAACTGAGCGTTTCCTCATGTCAGTCTGACGTCAGCGATGCTCATTTCCACCTACAGACAAGGTCAAAGGTCAGTTTCTCAATGGCGGTCAGTGTTCAGAGGTGTAGATGATTTTTAATGTGTGATTCAGCAGTAATTCTTAGTGTGACAACATTTTAATAACCCAAAGAACCTTCTGTGGAGTGGAAAGGTTCAGTGGATGTTAAAGGCTCTGTCAATAAAGAAGCTTTATTTTTAAGAGTGACGTTAAATGTTTTCACAATGATCACAAAGAAACTCAATACTTTGTCGAAGGAGGTAAATGTGATTCTCCATTCTGTCTCAGATAGACACACTTTTAATGGTTATACAGCAAACTGATGAAACACAGGCTCTGGAGCGCTGAACTCTCTACAGACTCTCTGCAGCTTGAAAACCAATAGTTCAGGAAACAGAACTAAGTGTTGCTGATGTTTTCCAGTTTCAGCTCTGCAAGTCTGCAGAAAAGACAATTTGTTCAATTAATACATCATCATTAGGCAGACGAGTCCACTAAACAATTCATCAGCTCGCCTCATTAGCTCGACTTTAACTAGCAGTCAACGCCGTTTCTCCACAAGCGTCGCTGCACAGGTGTCGTTAAGAGTGACAACAAACCGTAGAGGAGAAGAAAGTGAGGAGGAGGAGGAGGAGGAGGGGATTCCAGCGTCTGATGACTGTACCTTATGTTGAGTTTCAGAGCTGAAGTCAATGCTTCACAGACACTGACCGAAGCGACAGGACTCCAGTTTGTGTAAATGACCTATGACATCAAGAAATGAAGGTCAGACTTATATTCGTTTTGCAGAGACACAAACTGACTGGCATATCAAACACTAGACTCAAACAGTCCACAAGACAAACAGCATTTAACAGTGCCAAGCTTTCCAATGTGAAAATGACCAGTTCTGTCACTCATTTACAATTCTACTTCATTAAATCAACTGCGACTCCGTATCATGTTTGCTAAGTGATTTCAATCCAGCTCAAAGATGTTTGTCTTGAGCAAAACCACGGACAGGTTTTCAAGGTGGGAAAGGATGAAAATGGTTCGTCCCACAAACAGAGGCACACGTTACATGAAATGAAAGTGTGTAGGGAAAATTCTGCTTTGTCCATTTTCAGAAGACTGGAAGAACATCAAGAAACGAGGGAGCGCTGGCTATCACTCCTCAGAGAGACGGAGAGAACAGAAGAACGGCCGTCTGACTTTACAAGACGAGGCCTGACGTTTCTCCTCCAGTGCTTCTCCTGCGCACCATATGCTGCTCGTCTCGTAAACCACGGAAAACCTGGGCTGAGAAGAAAAACATGAGCTGTGGATGGAGAGGACAGCGGATGTTCTCACAATGTCTCAATACTGACCTCAGACTACTGAGCGTCAGCCACTGGATCAACCACTTCCTTCTCTCTGAATTGTTTTGTGCCTATCCAACATGTTTCAGGGTTGTAGGTCAGTTCAAAGCAATATAATGTCCAAAAACACATCAGTACACAACGCCACATTATTGCAAAACAAGTAACAAGAAAAAGCTCAGAAACAAAGAACATTTTTGCATCTTCTCAAAAAGTTTGATTAATATCAGCAAAAGCAACATTTAAAGGATCAGTTCACTTCAAAATGAACATTTCCTGATCGTTTCCTCACCCCATCATCCCAGATGTTCATGTCTTTCTTTCTTCAGTGGAAAAGAAATGAAGTTTGAGGAAAACATTCCAGGATTTTTCCCCACATAATGGACTTCAATGGGAACCAACGGCTGAAGGTCCAAATCAATGCAGTTTCAGAGGAAGGGCTTCAGAGGCTCTGCACGATCCCGGAGGAATAGGGTCTGATCCAGACAAACCATCGGACATTTACTAACAATAAACATTTATACACTCTTTAACCTCAAATGCTCGACTTCGGTGTTGCTCTTCTTCACGGCGTATGACATCATCCCGTCGGAAAGGTCACATGACGCAGGTGGAAGTGCCGATAAACTCCATCTCATGTTCTCCTCCAACTTTAAAATCGCCCGTCATCGTTGTTTGACCTTTATTTGTGTAAAGGGCGTTTGATTTAGTCTTTGCACGTTCGTTCTAACACTGGGTCGGCACTTCCACCTGCGTCATGTGACCTTTCCTACGGGATGATGTCATACGCCGCGAAGAAGAGCAACACCGAAGTCGAGCATTTGAGGTTAAAGTATATAAATGTTTATTGTTAGTAAATGTCCGATGGTTTGTCTGGATCAGACCCTATTCCTCCGGGATCGTGCAGAGCCTCTGAAGCCCTTCCTCTGAAACTGCATTGATTTGGACCTTCAGCCGTTGGTTCCCATTGAAGTCCATTATGTGGAGAAAAATCCTGGAATGTTTTCCTCAAACTTCATTTCTTTTCCACTGAAGAAAGACAGACATGAACAGATGGGGTGAGGAAACGATCAGGATATTTTCATTTTAAAGTGAACTAATCCTTTAAAAGACCCAGAACATGAAAATGAGCTGTAATGAAGGCATTTATTTTGCATTGAGACTGTACGTGTGACACTAAACAGCCAGATCTCATGTAACATGACTTGTTTCAGTATATCTGGGAGTCAGTCATCATGAGCGAGGGATGCCGAAACACAGAGAAACATTCACCACCTACAAGGCCACCATTGTGTCTGAGAAATACGTCAAAGCTGACCGTTCAGGAGAATAACACACACTGAGAAACATCCCAGCAATGCTGACAGAGGGAGTGAGAGAACGAGAGAATGAGCGACAGAGCCAGAGAAACGTGTGAACTTAAAGTCGCCATGAAATCTCTGTTTTTTATGGAATATTGCAGTGTTTAGTCTAAATGATTTATCATTATTGTGTTAATAATCTTGAATCAGAATAAAACTGAATCATATGAATGAATGAGGCATTTATATAGCACTTTCATATGTACTGCTGTACACCCAAAGCGCTTTACACTCATGTCAGGGGTCTCTCCTCAGCCAGCACCAGTGTGCAGCATCCACTCTGATGACGAGGGCGGGGCAACCTGTCACTCACATGAGATCCACCAATAGCAAACCACAACCATCCAATCAATTTCCCACAGACACAATCAAGCCCCGCCCTACATCTGTTCTTGTTCCTGAAGCGCTTCACTCAGACATACACCGATCAGGCATAACATTATGACCGGTGAAGTGAATAACACTGATGCTCTCTTCCTCACGGCTCCTGTTAGTGGGTGGGATATATTAGGCAGCAAGTGAACATTTTGTCCTCAAAGTTAATGTTTTAGAAGCAGGAAAAAATGGGCAAGCGTAAGGATTTGAGCGAGTTTGACAAGGGCCAAATTGTGATGGCTAGACGACTGGGTCAGAGCATCTCCAAAACTGCAGCTCTTGTGGGGTGTTCCCGGTCTGCAGTGGTCAGGATCTATCAAAAGTGCTCCAAGGAAGGAACAGTGGTGAACCGGACACAGGGTCATGGGACAAGGCAGTGTGATGCTTTGGGCAATGTTCTGCTGGGAAACCTTGGGTCCTGCCATCCATGTGGATGACACGTTACTTTGACACGTACCACCTACCTAAGCATTGTTGAGACCATGTACAGCCTTTCATGGAAACGGTATTCCCTGGTGTCTGTGGCTCTTCCAGCAGGATAATGCTCCTGACACAAAGCACAAATGCTTCAGGAATGGTTTGAGGAGCACAACAACGAGTTTGAGGTGTTGACTTGGCCTCCAAATTCCCCAGATCTCAATCCAATCGAGCATCTGTGGGATGTGCTGAACAAACAAGTCCGATCCATGGAGGCTCCACCTCACAAGTTACAACACTTAAAGGATCTGCTGCTAACATCTTGGTGCCAGATCCCAACGCACACCTTCAGGGGTCTAGTGGAGTCCGTGCCTCGACAGGTCAGGGGGACCAACACAATATTAGGTCATAATGTTATGCCTGATCAGAGTACGGCACAATAGGGAAGACGAGTGTAACTTCACTGTACACTTGTAAGTGGATGTTGTGAAGCAGAGACTGTATTCATTATGGTCAATTATCAGAAACACATGGACTGCATTGATTTGAGAGTGATGATTTTATGATGGTGAGATGAGCCATGAAACTATGAAGGAAATCACTTGGCAGGACAACAAACACATATAAAAAATTAAATAATTGACTCCTGCCACAGACCAATCAGAATCAATTATTCAAGAGAACAATGAAATAAATACAACAAATAATTAAATTATTAAAGGTATAAGCAGAATGTGTTTCCATGGGAACTAGTGTACATGAACCCGTGAGAGTTTAATAGTGAGTCTTTATTAGAGCTTGATTCTTCCGTCTGCTGCAGTAAAGAGTCCCGAACCCCTCATGAGTGTTTCTGACCCACAGCCCTTCATTCTGAGAGAGAACTGACCTTCTCCTGACAGGACACAGGGTCAGAGGTCGATCCGGCCCGTTCAGTGCACTTCAATGAGGCCGTTCATGTGACACTATATATCCATAAGTCACACACTGGCCTCTTAATCTGACCTGTAAACACACATCCATCATAACATCATCAGTCATTCATAATATCATGTAAGAACACTATTACTGCAGCTTTCTCTGCTGTTGCCACACTATCAGAGTTCAGGCTGGATTTACTGATGGGATTGGGATTAAGTTCATAACTTTTAAAACAGTTAAAATTGTCCAAAGCTTATAGTTTAGTGTCCTTGAATTATCTTCCGCAGATTTGCTTATGGCTGAGCTGAATGCATTTCTTTACACAGTGATTTATATAGTGAAACTCATTGAGTAGATGACACACTTAAAGTCACAGAGTTCACACGTTTGGTAAATAAAGTGGTAAATTATGTTTTTTCACAAAGCAAGCATGGCGTCACTTCAGAAAAATGATGAGTTTGGATTGGTTTGAAATGACGAGAGAGAGTTATTAATGACTGAGTTTTTTATGTTTGGGTGAACTAAACTTTTAAGTCACACTACAAAACAATCATATACTTATCTAATGTATGATATGGCCTAGATCATAAGTGGAAATGTCGGAACCAATTTGATCTTTCATGTGTTCACAATTTCATCCAGAAAATATATCACTGAGGGGGAAAAGGTCTCCGTTCATGTCCTCAGAAACAGCCGTTATCCAGTGGACACACACCGGCAGAAGAGGGTCACTAACGGAAGCAGAAGTGATTAGTGAAGCTGAGACGGAGCGCGGCGCAGACACTGCTGCGTGTCTGTGTTAGATTAGCAATGCATATTTCACAGCAGCTGTAAAATCCATGAGTGCAGAACATCTGGCCCTGGAGGGAAGCCCTTTATAGGGGACGAGCCTCAAACACAGCTGGCGCTCCATCAGGTGAGAGCGTTTCTCCAGCTCCTGATTCAGACCAAAACAACAGCACACGGGTCAACTGATGCTACAACAGCCTTACTTCATTACCACACACACTCTGAGCAACAGTGTTCAACCTCCATCCCTTCAGTCATACTGAGCAAAATATCCTCACATGAGATCAACATCAGCACCTCATGTAAAGCTCATGCACACGTGTTTGTGTTTCACGGCTTTAGAGCTGGACGTAGGGTTCTTGGGTCTTAAAGTTGCTGACCTTTCCATTCAATAACAGTCTCTAGATCAACTGATCCATCAAGACACACACAATCATCTTTCACACTGCGTGTTAGTTCATTTATTCAGAGGGGAGGCTGGGAAATGTCTCCATTTGAATTTATAAACTAGAAAGAGGGTCATTTGACCTCTATTATCAGTTGCCCTTTGACCTTGACATCTCTACTTCTAGCAATGCAATGGCCATATGAAAGCCCGTTTCTGTTGATTGGTTAGTTTAGATTTCATTCAAGGCCATTTGTAATGATTTATCCAGAGGCTGATGAGTACGAGTTTAACATAAGATTGAGGATTAAAACATAGACTGATAAAAAGTAAGACCGATTGCCTGTTGTTCATACTAGTACTGGTTTGTGTGTGTGTGTGTGTTGTATAGTTTCTCACGCGGTCCGAGGTCCGTTCTCTCGCAGGTGTCGAACAGCCGTGGTTAATGTGTCTCAGATCCCAGGTCAGTCAGGAAACATCACCTCTCTTCCCGGGACTCAGAGTTATGGACACATTAAAGACCGTAGACGTGACCCGGCCCTGTTTTCAGACCTCAGATCAGTTTTCCATCACTCAGAGCGGCAGAGATCAAGGTTTGAGTGAGAGACGCTGCCGCTGGATCAGTGTTTGAGAGAGGCCTGAGTCTGACCCATAATGTGTTCCCCATCCCAGGACCGGACCGCTTCCCTACACAACAACACGCCATCGCTGACCGCCGCTTCTGCTCTGAGCTGGTCAACCGATCATCACAACCATCAGAGCAGCCTGGGTGTTTTCAGCGAGGATCATATGATACAGTTCTGCCAAAACATGTCAAGTCAAATCAGCTTTATTTATAAAGTGCTTCAGCTTCAACACAACAGAATCGATGATTCAAACATCAAATATGAGACACAATTTAATTACACAGAGTCATTATTCAGATCAATAACTTATTTTAATTCATTCCCTCAACATCTGTCATTTTACTAAAGATCCAGGATCCAGAGGAAAACCTGGAAAACCTGGGAGGGATTTTAAAAGTGTGATGTCTAGAGCTAGCCTGGTCCTACCAGACTCAGGTGATTTGTACAGAGAGTCTGGCCGCTCTCCATTGACAAGTGTTGACTTCCTTGAAGGGACGGGAACTCTGTTGAAGTTTAAAACTATTGGATCTGCCATAATCACTCGCTAACGCTTGGTTGTTACATATGTCATGCGTTTGCCTTAGCCAACTCCTTCACTAACGGAGCGAGCTGGAAAATCAAACTTTTCCCGATCCCCATGGGGAGGAGGGCCACAGCATCATGGCCACCATCAAAACTCAGCAAAGATTGTTCTTGCTCTGGCTTTAACTTCTGGATATTCGGCAGTGTTGCCACAACGCATCCATGTTTGCTCGCATCCTTCTCCGCCACCATTACTGAACTACAACTTAAACTAGCGCACATCAACGTCATCATTCTCAGACAATACACAATATACATCTCAGAATATACCACAAACCCAGACGACGTACTGAAGTAAAGTAAGGCGGAGCCAGGTTAGTCTAGAGCTGGAAAAGGCACGGAAATTAGTACAATCTCTATTACAAATAAACATTTTACACTAACACTTTAGAATAATGGTCCATCATTTACAGGCAGGACTGAGTAGCACTACATTAACACTTCAGCTACTACTATTAACTAATATAGAAACAAGCTTAACTAATCGGTATGTAATATAGAATTTAGGACTAAGATGGCTCCTTATTAGGTAACCAATAATTACTGAAGGAGGTACAGGTAACTATGACATATTATAACATTTTTCAAGTCACCTTTATTTATACAGCGCTTTTACAGTGCCGATTGTTTCAGAGCAGCTTCAGTGTTAACAGGAAAATAATGCAACAGAATTTGTACAGCCGTTCTGGTGAAACGGTGATGTTATCCAGCTCATTTCAGTATCATATAGTGTCAATGCGGGCAGATCGGGAATATAGATGAGATTTAGGAGTCCCCAACTGAGCAAGCCAAAAGCCAGAGGCAACGGTGGCAAGGAACCAAAACTCCTTCAGGGTCAGAATGGAGAAAAAAACCTTGGGAGAAACCAGGCTCAGTCGGGGTGCCAGTTCTCCTCTGGCCGACGAACAAACAGTGTATGATTATAATTCTGGCAACATAGCAGGTCAGAGGTCATATTAGGCAAATAGATATTCGTAAGATTATTTGAAAGATTGGAGTCGTCACGCCGGAGACGGGTTTAATGAGGATGTCGTGTCGATGCAGCATTTACGGGGGGAGTTTATTTGACACGCTCTCTGCAGACACTTCAGGGATGAGCTGGTCATGTCCAGGCGCAGGTCCACCATCTGATCTGGATACGGCCCGGATCCGGCTGACTGCAGTAAACCTCGGGATAAACAGAGAGACTAACATTAGCGTAGATGCCATTCTTCTTATGATGTAACGAGTACATCAGGTGTTATGGGAAGTGTTCCCGGTTCCGGCTGACCTAGTTAATGCAGCCTAACAATCATTTACTGATTTGAATAATAGAGATTGATAATGTTTTATGTGTAAAGCCATAGTAAAGAGATGCGTTTTAGTCTAG
The DNA here is from genome assembly GCA_018749465.1 of Paracanthobrama guichenoti. Taxonomy (NCBI): domain Eukaryota; kingdom Metazoa; phylum Chordata; class Actinopteri; order Cypriniformes; family Gobionidae; genus Paracanthobrama; species Paracanthobrama guichenoti. The sequence goes on from JAGHMJ010002283.1 coordinate 101,303, forward strand.
ATTTAAACTGACAGAGTGTGTCTGCTTCCCGAACAATGCTAGGAAGACTGTTCCAGAGTTTAGGTGCTAAATAGGAAAAGGATCGACCGCCTGCAGTTGATTTTGATATTCTAGGGATTATCAACTGGCCAGAGTTTTGAGACCGCAATAGACGTGATGGAGTATAATGCATTAAGAGCTCGCTCAAGTACTGGGGAGCTAAACCATTTAGTGCTTTGTAAGTAATAAGCAAGATTTTAAAATGTATACAATGTTTAATAGGGAGCCAGTGCAGTGTTGACAGAACCGGGCTAATATGATCATACTTCCTGGTTCTAGTAAGAGCTCGAGCTGCTGCGTTTTGGACCAGCTGGAGTTTGTTTATTAAGCGAGCAGGGCAACCACCCAGTAAAGCATTACAGTTATCTAGCCTTGAGGTCATGAACGCATGAATTAACTGTTCAGCATTTTGCATTGAAAGCATGTGCCGTAATTTAGATATATTTTTAAGATGGTAGAATGCAGTTTTACAGATGTTAGAAACGTGGCTTTCAAATGAAAGATTGGTATCAAAGAGCACACCCAGGTTCCTCACTGACGACGAGGACTTGACAGAGCAGCCATCGAGTGTTAGACAGTATTCTAGGTTACTACTTGTGGAGCTTTTTTGTCCAATAATTAAAAAGAGATGCTACCAGAGGTCATAGATCCTCTTCTTAATATCATTAACTCATCTTTGTCATTAGGATATGTACCAAAAACTTTTAAGTTGGCTATTATCAAACCACTTATTAAAAAACCTCAACTTGATCCTACAGAATTAGTCAATTACAGGCCGATCTCAAATCTACCGTTCCTGTCAAAAATACTGGAAAAGGCAGTGTCTTCACAATTATGCTCCTTTTTAGAAAGAAATGGTATCTGTGAGGATTTCCAGTCAGGATTTAGACCGTATCATAGTACTGAGACTGCTCTCATCAGAGTTACAGATGATTTACTCTTATCATCCGATCGTGGTTGTATCTCTCTATTAGTGTTACTCGATCTTAGCGCTGCATTCGATACTATCGACCACAACATTCTTTTGAATAGACTCGAAAATTATGTTGGCATTAGTGGAACTGCATTGGCATGGCTTAAATCATACTTATCTGACCGTTATCAGTTTGTAGCAGTAAATGAAGAGATGTCACACCGATCACAAGTTCAGTATGGAGTACCGCAGGGCTCAGTGCTAGGACCGTTGCTCTTCTCCCTGTATATGCTACCACTGGGAGATATCATTAGGAAGCATGGCATTAGTTTTCACTGTTATGCTGACGATACTCAGCTCTGTATTTCTTCACGCCCTGACGAAACTTACCAATTCACAAGATTAACGGAATGCATAGCTGATATAAAGCATTGGATGAAAAAAAAGCTCCACAAGTAGTAACCTAGAATACTGTCTAACACTCGATGGCTGCTCTGTCAAGTCCTCGTCGTCAGTGAGGAACCTGGGTGTGCTCTTTGATACCAATCTTTCATTTGAAAGCCACGTTTCTAACATCTGTATTGGGGTGACATCTCTTCATTTACTGCTACAAACTGGTAATGGTCAGATAAGTACGATTGGCCTTAAATGTGGTCTCTGACACAGAGAGCCCGGAGCCAGAGAGCTTGAGAACCGCTAACTCAGAGGAAGAATGCCTGGCTTCATCTGACAGTAAATGAGGAGGTAAAGTCTATTACTTTCCATGAACATGTTTCCCACACACAGTCAGAGCCTCCAGGGTTTAATATCAGAATTAGCTTGTTTGCGCTGGCTAATTGTGGCGATGATTACACTGCTCTCAGTCATCTCACAAAAACACAATGCACTCAGTTGGGGTTATATACTTCAATATGACGTGTTAATTAGGAGAGTCTGAAAACACAATGAAGAGTGCAGTGTTTCCACATGTGGAGGCGTTTAGCGTCCGGAGTGGCTTCTGTCTGAAACTGAAGAGGAAGAGCGTGAGGAAGCCAGTCGTTAACAGACATTAGAGCTCAGCAGGGACCAGCGCTACTCATTTACAGAACTACTTTCTCATTTATGACACACACACACACACACACACACACACACACACACACACACACACACACACACACACACACACACACACACGTCCTTCAGCTGTAAACACTGTACACGTGCATTTCATGTACAACACATGCATATGAACCGATCCATACACACTCCATGCATGGATTCACTGCAGTAAATGACACACATATGCACAAACACACACTACATAAATCACAATTACACATGTAAAATCACTCACACGGCCACACTCAACACACACACACACGCACACACACACACGTGACTGAACACATGCTATGATACAGATAGTGCACTTGATCTGTTCTGAATGTACACTTGTAGTGAACTTCACATCTGAAGTGTTTCGGTCTTGCTTCCATCACAAATATCTAAACATTCTTAAAATCAAGACACATTTACTGGAGAAGAGAAATCACTGAAGATATTAAGACTTAATTATGAAAATGTGAATAATCATATAAAAAAAAAAAAAAAAAAAGTGAGTTTTTGTCAGTGAGTCAGAAAAATCATCTTGTTTTCCCTGTTTTCTGACACGCACACAGACACACACTTTTAATAAGCCTTCACCGGTGGATGATTTTATTGGTGCCTTGATGGTTTATAAGCGACACACGCTCTCACACGACACCAAACTCTAGAGAGGACGATGCATCTTTATAATTAATTCCCCATGCAAACACCTTACCATGTTCTCTCTCACACACACAGTTCTTTATATGGAACAGGCATCCTTACGTCTTGAAAAATGATATTTATATCCATCCTGACAAAATCATATCAGATATATTGATATTTCATATGCACAGAGACACACACACAAACACACACACACACACACACACACACACACACACACACACACACACACACAGAGCGCCTGAAGGGAAACCAGTGCCTGGAGGAGTGATGAGAGTGACATCAGCCTCTATCCCACACAGTGAAGACATCGCGTCATCTCAATCTGTCAGAATCGATCAGCTCAGATAATGAGCCTGATTATCCCTCGCTGCATTACTCCTTTCCCTGAAATCAATGTCAAATGTTTGCAGTTAGTTTGCCATTTAACCCTAAACGCTTCAGTGGGTTCCACAAAACTCAATTCTAAAGAACTCTTTATGCCAGAAAGCTGCTGTATAAGGAGAAAACTCTAAAATGATCACATAATACTTTCACGCTTAACAGGTTATTTAAATATTTGATGTTTATGAGTGGTTTAATTAATAAATTGCATATAATGCCAAGGCTCATTGATGCACGTGGGGAGCGAAGGCTGGCCCGTGTGGTCCGATCAAACAGACGAGCTACTGGAGCTCAAACTGCTCAAGAAGTTAATGCTGGTTCTGATAGAAAGGTGTCAGAATACACAGAGCATCTGTTTGTTGCGTATGGGGCGGCATAGCCGCTGACCAGTCAGGGTGCCCATGCTGACCCCTGTCCACCGCCGAAAGCACCAACAGTGGCACGTGAGCATCAGAACTGGACCACGGAGCAATGGAAGAAGGTGGCCTGGTCTGATGAATCACGTGTTCTTTTACATGTGTGTGTGGCTTCCCTGGGGAACACATGGCACCAGGATGCACTATGGGAAGAAGGCGAGCCGGCGGAGGCAGTGTGATGCTTTGGGCAATGTTCTGCTGGGAAACCTTGGGTCCTGCCATCCATGTGGATGTTACTTTGACACGTACCACCTACCTAAGCATTGTTGAGACCATGTACAGCCTTTCATGGAAACTGTATTCCCTGGTGGTTGTGGCTCTTCCAGCAGGATAATGCTCCTGACACAAAGCACAAATGCTTCAGGAATGGTTTGCTACAGTAAGGCATGTTTATCAATGTTATTTATATAGAGACTCTTCACTAGGACGGATCTCTGGCGCCCTCTCGCTGCAGATCTGATCATGTATTACTGGTCAGTGAAGGAGGGACCGTCTGTGAGTAAAGAGTTCCTTAAATTACATTAAAATAAATTTTGATTTTCATTATTCTTGGTCTCAGGGTGGACAAACATTTTTTTCCCCACTAGCCAACAGGTCAAAATAAAATGACCTTCGCTGACTCCTGTTAACCTTGAAACGATGATGGCTGAATCCGAAATCTCCGCTTATCCTCCCCAATAGGGCATTATTTGTCGGGACAGCCGTTAGTAGTGGTGTCCGAACCCATAGTGGATGTTATCAAGAGCACTCATTCAATCCCATAATGCACCGTGTGCACTAAACGGCTGTCTGAATTCACTCACTCGTTTCCATTCCCTCCTTCAAGAAGGGTTTATGGGGGGGGATTTAGGCTCTGAGCTGAGCACAGGAAAACAAACACGGCTCTGAACTGTCACACATTATCTGCCAGAAAAAAGTTCAGAGTAGTGAAATGAATTCTGAGCTACATATGACACTTTATCTGTTCAATAAAACACCGTACTCACCTGTTGAGCAATAAACACCATCATTTCAGATCCCTGTTCTCTCATCTCCTAAAGCAGAGCCAATGTTGATTCTGGTTTTATTACGAGCTCTGTCGCGCTCCCTTTTCTCCGGCGGTTGTTTAAAATGGGCGATTCCCGGAGATTCAGCGCTCCATGTCAACCGCTCTCATTCGCTGTGACCACCTCGTGTGCGAGCGACGCACAGACCGTCAGGTCTGAGAGAGAAACCGTCCTGCCAGGCTTACCGCAGTGAACAAACACGCTTCGGAAGAACTGTTGATGATCTAGTGATTATTTACATTTTTTTTATGTAAATAATCATTCGTTAATCAATAATCAAAGTTACATACTGTACCTTTACACACATTTTAAATTGTTTACTTAAAACGTATTTATGTAACAGGTTAACTTTAACCTAAATGAAAATTAGAACTGTTGAAGTGAGATTAGTTTAAGCTGAAGCAGTAAAATTCTTACCAGGAAACAAGAACTGAAACTAATTATTGCGCTTTATGTTTATAAATGAATAAATAAATAAATAAACTTAAGTGACAAAAGCACATAACGAAATTACTAAACATGAGACAAATTAATATAAAAACTAAAATAGACATGAAAGCTAAATTTAATATATTAATAAAACCTATAATCTAATTTTTTCGAATCGTTCCACGACACAGAGTCAGATCATATGATCAAATATGAACTCGCTCACATCATATCTTAGTATATCAAATTTATTTTCTCTACAAATGAAGACAGTAGTTCAAAACTCTCGTACAGACGGCAGAGATCGTCACGCGTTCTCTCGTGAAAGCTCATTTAAATAAAAAAGTAAAAAAGGTTTAAATTCACATAAATCATCCCTCCATCACAGATAACAGAAGCATGCTAGAGCAGTGCATGATGGGAAAGTTTCAGACACATAAATCACAGATGGACTGAGCTACATTAGAAAAGATGAAGATCGCAGACGGAAAACAAGAAAATACCTTCGATCAGAAGATGAACAACTTCACAGAATGAAACATACGCCGTGCCACACGTCCTGTTCCCTTTGCTCAGGTGAACCGGAGGACTGGCTCTCCCCGCACCTGTCAATCAAAACTCATTCGCCAATCAATCGCCCGGAAGGGTATCCAGATCCATTCTGTCTTTACAGTAACGTCAGTGAACGGTATTATTGCATCATGATAGTGGTTTGAAGCAGAAGCGGCAACACATTCAGGGCCAGAGGATTCTGGAACATCCTAAGATGTGTCATTACTGCCGTCGGCAGGTTCAGTGTGGGAATCTCCAGCAAGCCTCCTGATTTACACTGGAACTCCCCGGAGGAAGGGAAACGCGCAGCTGCGACGGATGCTCTATTACTTCTTATATTCAAATATTTATACCACACACCTCTAGTAGAAGCACATCATTTTTTTAAATAATCTCAATAAAAATCTGTAAAAAAAACAAAACAACATCATACATATAAAAAACCGGCAGCAGGTGATGCACTGCCTACAGAACACAAACAGGAAGTGTGCGCCGCGCGAGTGATGTGTTCAGCGTCACACGGAGCCGCTCTGGCTGATCAGGTACCCCGACCCCCTCCGTCTGCCGTGCGGATGCTGGGTGCGGCTGCGGAGGGAGGTGTGGTTGCCGTGGTGATGGTGGTGAGGAGGCGGAGTGGGGGGCGGGTCTCTGAGAGAGGGCGGGACTACCGAGGACTTGATTGGGATGATCCTGGTGTCCATCACCTCACAGTCCACCTGCATCATCATCTCATAGCCGCCCTGAGACGAGTTATACACCGAATCTACAGACAAAAACAACATCGCACATGAGAGAGCATTACTCTGCCCGCACTGCATCCTGGGAGTGACGGAGCCTGAGCTCCACTTCCTCACAGAATGCACAAAATACCAACTACTACCCCAAATTTAAAGGGTCAATTCACCCACAACAGTAAATCCTGTCATTAATTCCTCATGTCGCTCCAAACCCGTCAGACTTTCACTCATCTTCAGACACACATGAAGATATTTCTGATGACCCCAGAGCTCTCTGACCCCTCCATAGACAGCAGTGTAATCAACACTTTCAAGGGCCAGAAAGGAAGACATGGTTACAGTAGCCCATGTGACTCCAGCGGTTCAGCCTTAATGTGGTGAAGAGATGAGAATACTTTAGTGTGCACACACACACACAAATAACCCTTTACTCAATCTCTTCTTGTCTGTGCTAGTCATGCGATAGTGTCAAAATGATTTTCCCAGTGTTTGCTGCGAAAGTGGAAGAGCCCAAACCGTCTGCAGGGTGCTAGAGCACACAGGGCCTGGAGGTATACACTTTCAAAAATGAATTAATAACCAAAAAAATATATCTAAAAGCGCCTAATTTTTGGGGGGTTATTACAGCTCAGACAACATGTACTTAAATGTTTTAGCGGTGTTTTATGCAACTTCAAAGGGTTTCCTGTAAAACGACACCAACATTGTGTATTATGACCACTGTGTGTATGGGAAGCTTTTCAATTTGGGTCGGCCACATCCAGGCAGAAACTGTCCCAGAGTAATTTAGTGTAAATAAGTTACTGTGTGTAAAACAAAAGCCAGAGCGATGCATATCTCCTCCACAGACATTCAAAATTTAAAGTATATACTTCATGACATCATCAGGGTCCTTGGAGTTCAAGAGTTCAATCATTGTGAAGAACACTCTCTATCACGGACTTTCACTGTATGGGCGAAAGAACATTCTTCACAATATCTTCACTTGTGTGTCAGAATAAAGCAAGCACAGGTTTGGAGAGACACGAGACGCGACTGCAGCAGAGCTCACCGTTGATGGCCATGGCAGGCATGACCAGAGACATCTTGGGTCGAGAGGTTTTATTGTGGCTGATGGCGGGCAACAGCAGGTGATCCTACAGAAGAGAAGGATGAAATGAGTGTGTGTGTGTGTGTGTGTGTGTGTGTGTGTGTTTGAGTGTGAGTGTGTGAGTGTTTCTGTCCTTCTGCGGTTCTTACCCTTCTGAAGGACACGACGTAGAAGGTGTCCTCGCGCCGGTCAATGGCGTCCAGGAAGTCGCTGTAGCTGATCTCCGGCCCCGGCAGCACCTGCAGCTGACTGACCACACACACACACACAATCAGTTCACCTGACATCAACACCTGTTCTACTCAGACGCTGCTGAGAAATGAAGTTACCTTTCGATGGATCGATGAGTCTGGATTGGAAGGTACCTGGAGAAGTTGGTCTTCCTGTGCTGAGCTTTCTGCTGAGGAAGGGACAGAACACACACATATAAATCACAGAAGGACCGTACAGGATCTGCAGTGACATCAGATCAGCAGTCACATGACACCGGGCGTGTGTTTGAGTCACCTGAGCTATTTTAGTCTTCTTCCCACCCTTGGGCTTCCCATCAGACTTGCGGTTGATCTGATGACGACGGACCCATCCACGCAGCTCATCCGCCAACCTGACGACACACACAGACATGTGACTCAACATCTTCAGCAGCACTACTGCAGAAGAACATGTTACAAGTTTAATACTGTATAGTATGATGAAAAATCACTGTCAGGGCTCAAGGAGAGATGTTTTCCCAGCATCCTTTGGCTGGCGTTACAGTACATGATCACACACACCGAGCGCCAGTACCGCACGAAGACCACAGACAAGACATTATTGGGCATGTACCCTCGTCTTGAACGAGTTAAAACGTCTTAAACGACTGTAAAGAGTTGGTTATCAGTTGACTTCCTGTGATTCCCAGCTGAACATCAGTTGAAGTGGTAATGAAGACACACACACCTGAGGGACTCGGAGCGGTTGAACTGCCTGCAGTCCGGAGAGGAGAAGTACCGGTCGATGTCCTGCAGGACACTAAACACGCTCTGATTCCTGAACACAAAACACACACACGGACACGGTGACTTCAGAGGTGTGTGTGTGTGTGTGTGTGTGTGTGTGTGTGTGTGTGTGTGTGTGTGTGTGTGTGTGTGTGTGTGTGGGTCAACCTCACCTGAACGGATACGAGAGCGCAGCCTCTTTCTCCAGCTCTGCTTTCCTCCAGCGCTCGTCTTCTCCTTCCTCTCGCTCCACACTCGGCTCTCCCACTGGACTCCCGCTCGGCTCCTGAGAGCTCTCAAACTCCAGCAGGTGTCTTCCTGTCAGCGGCACGGCCGCGTCCTCCAACCCCGCGTCCAGCGTCCGCTCTCGGAGACTGAGGACAGAAAACACCATCCCTTCAGATACAGAGGTTGCCAGGGATTGGATTCTGCTTCCCGCTTCCCGAACAACTCCATTGATTATCTATACAGATGACCAAAGATATGACCTATTTTTCATAACACATTTAACTACAGATGCGACTGGCATCTCAGAAGCCTGAAGTAAACAGCAGTAGCTCACGGTGGTTCAGTGAATGAATCTAGAGGCACATGGACTGAAGAGTTATTAATTGGATTCAATCCAATGCATGCTTTTAAGTCAAATCACCTTTATTTATACAGCGCTTTTAACAAGTCCAATTGTTTCAGAGCAGCTTCACATTGTTAACAGGAAAATAATGCAACAAAATTTGTACAGCCGTTCTGGTGAAACGGTGATGTTATCCAGCTCATTTCAGTATCATATAGTGTCAATGCGGGCAGATCGGGAATATAGATGAGATTTAGGAGTCCCCAACTGAGCAAGCCAAAAAACGCCTTTAAGCTGTCTTAAAGGGACAGCTCACCCAATAATCCGTCATCCGTTACTCATTCCAAAGCAATAAGACGTGCATTCGTCTTCAGAACACAAATGAAGATATTCTCATGAAACCTGAGAGATTCCCATCCCTCCACTGAACAAAACATTCATAGAGATGCTAAAATAAGAAAGCAGCGCTTTAATCCAAGTGCTAGACGTGAGAGAGCCAATGATATTCATTCTCACAGTTCAAGCGAGTGTGTGTTATTTTACACACCTGATCAGACCTGAAGATCTTGATGACCTGGTTTGGCTTGTTTAATAACGGTTGGAGGCTGGTTCTATTCCGAGTGTTTTTGGATCAATTCATTACAGAGAGTCTTTGTTTGGTGAACAGAACGTCACTGGCTGTCAGGATGGACCTGAACCAGAGCGGGTCCCCAGCAGTCAGCAGTGTGTTCGGGCATCGGCAGGGCATCGATTCGGGTGTTCCAATAAATAAAGGTTCATCCTTAATAAAGTTATTCAGTGACGAGCAGTGAGTGAGTTCTTTGTCTTTTGTAGTTTAAGTTTAAAAACCGACCGCAGCAGGAATATATTAGACTGCTGTCCCTTTAAGACTAATGCACCGATCCAATATAATGATCCATGTGTTCTTTGTTTACTTTACTCATAACCGACTGTGTTTTTACTCGCAGATATTTTGAGATAAAGCTGTGTGAATGTGTCCATTTTAGCGCAGCAGACGTGAAAGGGAACTCTTATCTATTATTATTTGCACACTGAGACGCACAGCGAGTGACTTCTCTCGCGCTCGAATGCTTAAATTGGCACGGCTTGAAATGCGTGCAAATGATAAACGTGTGACCCGACCAGCTCAACGCACCCGTCATGTTCAGCACTGAGTGACTGACAGGATGTGACGTCGCTCCAGCGGAATAAGAGAGGAGAAGACCAGTGATACGATTAACATCAGTCAGATATTATGCTCAATGTTTGCGGAAATAAACAGGAAAAAACTGATTTGTGCCCTTTGAGAATCGATATCGAATTAATCGAAAAAATACTTGTTAGTCGTGTTTCAGTGTTAATCATCACAGCAAATTTCGATTTAGTCATATTTTAGTCACCTGAATTGTTTTTAGTTTTAGTCGACTGAAATCTAATGAACTCAGTCAAATTGTAATGCATTAATTGAGCGCAAGCGTCACATAACCGACTGTTACTGAACACGCCAAAACTGACCGTTCAAGCACAAAAACACATGAAATAATCAGCTCAGTTCTGTCTGATCTGAACAAAAAAAAAACACTTTATAAAAATATATATTGCTATTTTGGTATCATTGATGTACTGGTAGTTTTGGTTAATACTTTATTATATTAGTCTGTTTTATTAAAACATTTAAATAGATAATTTTATAAATGTATACATTTTAGTTAGTATATCAGGTTAAGCTAAAGCTCAAAGTAACTTTTTTATTCATTTAACATTAATATCAAGGAATGATTTTTTTAATGGTTTTAGTGAACTATTATAACCCTGATACTTTATTGAATAATATATAAAATAATGTTTTAGTCTTTCCTCCTTACTAAGAATTAAATGGCAATGAAATTAAACACATTTTTAACCAAAATACCAATAATGACCACGGAAAATGTTTATATAATGTGTGATTTACTTATAAACAAGCTGGAAATACACCGGGACTCTTATTTTGAAATGCCTTACTATTGCAGTTCAATGAGGAGCTAAACCATATGACCATATAAACATGGTCCAGTAAACACATTATCCCTCAGCATTAGTTCATAAACATCCCGTCATAAGTGTGTGTTATTCATTGATTGAGCCGCTCTGAAGCGCTGTCGCGTGAACACGTCAGTGCTGGGTTTTCCTGCTGTTAGATCCGCACGTGTGCTCATCCATTACACAGGACATCAGTTCTGACCGGGATCTCTTCCCTAATTCTCCCTCCCTAACATTTATCTCGTTTGTATTCATTGATGAAAGTGACAGTAGATTTTCCTCAGTTTTTGTCATTCAAAACAACTTAAATTTTATTTAGTTTAGTTATCGTCTCGTTTACATCAGTAAATAAATGTCATTGACAAACATGATGTGGAAAATGATTCCTCAATGAAATGAACACCTGAGTTTACCTGGCGGGGCCGAAGGTGAAGGTGATGAAGAGGAACACGGCCATCACACACACGGCTCTCTTATTGCTGCCGGACTCTGTGGCCTGTTGCACAACACATGATCAATTAGAGCGCATGAAGGCAGCATGACAGGGTTAACTGTGCAGAGCGGGCGTGTGACCTCTTTCCCGGCGAGCCGCAGCCGCAGCGCCTGGTTCTCCCTGCGCAGGCGCTCGTTCTCCTGCTGCGCCTCCCGCAGCTGTGCCTCCAGGTTCTGCAGGTACTCCTTCTTCTTCTTGCGGCTCTGACAGGCCGACTCGCGGTTCTTGATCATGCGCTGCTGCCGCTTCAGCACCTTCATCTGAGGAACACACACATGCCTTCAGAACACGCCTCACGGACACAGAGCATCATCTCGTCACGCCACTCACGTCTATGTCAGGAAGGCCGGACGCGGGGATGATGGGTTTGCTTGGAGGCGGGGCTGATGGGCTGCTGCAGTGAGGCATGCTGGGAGACAGAGGCTCCATCTTCACTATAGCGGGAGCAGAACCCAGACACACGGACTGAGACAGAACCACTGCAGGACATAGAGAAGATGCCTGAGACACCAATATAGCCATTCATCCAAAAGTTGACAAATCCCATGTCATTCTGCATTAAACAGTAAATTCCATTTTTATGAATGGATTCTGTGATTCCGTAACCCTTTTCCACAGTTTGGATCTCTGAATCAAATGGAGGTGTGAAAACTTTAGACTATGAAAAACTTTTAGATATTGCTCAAAGAGCTCCACTCGGAACAGGCGACTGTGTCGCTGATCTCACCAGGCGTGGCGTTCTGGTCGATCGGAGGAACAGGAACAGGAAGGCTCTGCAGGATCAGGGCTTTGGCTGGACTCAGGCTGGGCGTCACACACACAGGTTTGGGCTGGAGCAGGGGTTTGCTGCTCAGGATGCTACTGGCCTTCAGTGTGGCTGCGGAGGACAGAGGGGAGGTCAGGAGCCGCGCAGAGTTCATGAAGCGAGCAGAGAGCACTCCAATCACTTTAGTTCTGCGCGCACACAATCACTCGAGGAGCAGTCAACACTCAGTGTCACGTTACTCAGGAGAGAGTCCTGAGAGAGTCCTACTTTAGTTGTGTACCTGTGACGGCCAAAATGTCATTCATATAAAATCAATGGAAGTGCAATGCAATGTCTTCTCTAATAATGTAACAAATGTGTGTGTTCAGTGTGTGTGTATAGACCTGTGGTTTGTATACTGAGGCTGCTCTGTGTGTGTGTGTGTGTGTGTGTGTGTGCACGTGCGTGTGAATGCATGTGAGAGTGAGTGCGTAGACCTGTGGTTTGTGCGTCAAGGCCGCTGAGTGTGTGTGTGTGTGTGTGTGTGTGTGTGTGTGTGAGAGCCAGTGAGCGCGTGAGAGAGTGCGTGTGAGAGAGTGCGTGCGTGCATGCGTGAGTGAGTTAGTGAGAGAGTGAGTTAGTGAGAGAGTGAGTGAGCGAGAGTGTGTGAGAGAATGCGTGTGAGAGTGCGTGTGAGAGTGCGTGTGAGTGCGTGTGAGAGTGCGTGTGAGAGTGCGTGTGAGAGTGCGTGTGAGAGTGCGTGTGAGAGTGCGTGTGAGAGTGCGTGTGAGAGTGCGTGTGAGTGCGTGTGAGAGTGCGTGTGAGAGTGCGTGTGAATGCGTGCGAGTGCATGCGCGAGTTAGTGAGAGAGTGAGAGTGAGTGTGAGAATACGTGTGAGTGAGTGCGGGTGAGAGTGAGTGCGTGAGTGAGTTAGTGAGCGAGAGTGAGTGTGTGAAAGAATGCGTGTGAGTGCGCGTGAGTTAGTGAGAGTGAGAATGCGTGTGAGTGAGTGCGTGAGTGAGTTAGTGCGTGTGAGTGAGCGAGTGAATGTGTGTGAGAGTGAGTGCGTGAGTTAGTGAGAGAGTGAGTGAGCGAGTGAGTGTGAGTGAATGCGTGTGAGTGAGCGAGTGTGTGAGAATGCGTGTGAGTGCGTGCGTGAGTTAGTGAGCGAGAGAGTGAGTGAGTGAGTGAATGCATATGAGTGAGTGCGTGTGAGAGTGAGTGCGTGAGTTAGTGAGAGTGTGAGTGCGCGTGCGAGTGCGTTAGTGAGAGAGTGTGAGTGAGCGAGAGTGAGTGTGTGAGAGAATGCGTGTGAGTGAGTGTGAATTAGTGAGAGTGTGAGTGAGCAAGAGAGTGTGAGAATGCGTGTGAGTGCGTGTGTGAATTAGTGAGAGTGTGAGTGAGCGTGAATGCGTGTGAGCGAGTGAGTGCGTGCGTGAGTTAGTGAGAGTGAGTGTGAGTGAGTGCATATGAGTGTGAATGCGTGCGCGAGTTAGTGAGAGTGAGCGTGTGAGGGAGTGCGTGAGTTAGTGAATGTCAGAGAATGCGTGTGAGTGTGAATGTGTGTGAGAGAGTTAATGAGACTGAGTGAGCGTAAATGCGTGAGAGAGTGTGTGAGTGAGAGTGTGAATGAGTGAGAGTGAGTGCGTGAGAGAGTGAGTGCGTGTGAGTGAGTATGAATGCGTGAGTGCATGAGAAAGTGTGAGTGAGCGAGAGTGAGTGTGAGTGAATGCTTGTGAGAGTGTGTGAGAGAGTGAGTGCGTGAGAGTGAGAGTGAGAGAATGCGTGAGTGAGTGTGTGTGAGCGAGTGAGTGCGTGAGTTAGTGAGAGAGTGAGAGTGCGTGTGAGTGTGAATGCGTGTGAGTTAGTGAGAGAATGTGAGTGAGCGAGAGAGTGTGTGAGTGAATGCATGTGAGAGTGTGAGTGTGAATGCGTGTGAGAGAGTGAGTGTGTGCGAGTGAGTAGACCTGTGGTTTGTGCGTCAAGGCTGCTGAGTGTGTGTGTGTGTGTGTGTGTGTGTGTGTGTGTGTGTGTGTGACCTGTGGTTTGTGCGTCGAGGCTGCTGAGTGTGCGTGTCTGTACGATCTGATGCTGGGGAGCAACACTGGCCACGGTCACCTCCACACTGGCCAGCGGCGGCGACAGTACGTCTCCATACATGTACGGCGGAGTGGGCGGGTTCTCACTCTTCACCAACACCTGACAAACACAAACAGACAGAGACTGAACGAGCAAGGAGAGAAGGCAGGACTAGATCATGTTTGCTCAGCTGTACTGATAGCACTCACACTGCCTTTAACTATACACCCTAACCCCAACTTGAAATCAATTTATTCATACATTTGTAACTATAAAAGCATTATTTTAAAGTGTGCGCGTGTGTCAGTCAGCAGAAACATGCCTTCATAGGGCATTAGGAAGATCAAGCGTTGAGTTAGTGTGAGCGCAGTAAACCGTGAGCACGCGAGCAAGCGTTGAGTTAGCGTGAGCTCAGTAAACAGTGATCGCGTGAGCAAGCGTTGAGTTAGCGTGAGCGCAGGAAACCATGATCACGCGGCACAGATCTCTTCAGCTCTTAGATTCACTGCTGGACGCACCTGAGCTTCAGGTAAAGAGGGTATGGAGCTGTCAGAGGTCAGAGACGACGCCGGGGATGGAGGTTCGGTCTTCACCTGGAAAACTGCAAATCACACACACATTACTAAAACACTACAAACCTACTAACCTGTAAATGTGCTTTGTAAGTAACAGAAGCAGAGTCCGCATGAGCAGGACATTAAGAGACTCACACATATCCACTGGAAGAGGTTGTGTTATTCTCATCTCATCCTTCAGGACTGACATTTCACCTGCAAATAAAGCCAGAGTTTATATCCCAGAATACAGCAACAGTTGCTGATTAAACACATGGCTCGGCTCTGATGTCTGCAGGTCAGAGTCCTTCTGAAAACTCAAAAATCACAAACATCAGAGACTGACTGACACTGCTCAAGACCAGGCTCGTACATTCGTAAATGTTATTGATATATTATTAATATACAGTATGTAACGGAGAACATGGTGAGCAGGACATTATTGCACATCGGGGTTTATCTTGAATCTTTAATTGTTCTGAGTTCTGTTTTAATGGTTACATCAAATTCATAAACCTTTACCAATTCAGTCATCAAAACAATCAAACAATCAATCACACTCGGCTTGAGTCGTGCTGGGGTCACACCTGAGAGGCTGAGGTCCAGGTTCTTCCATGGGGACGTAGGGTCATCAGGGTCCAGCGTGAGGACAAGATCCCGCTCCAGCTGAGACACAGACACACACACACACACACACGTCATGATGAACAACCGGCTGCCAAACAAACATCTACTCTCCTGTGCTTTAGTTATCCCATCTGCTGCTGATCTAATGTCATGCTGTACTTGAGGAATCAAAGGGCTGTGAACTGGGGAGTATTAGGATAACTGGTCTATCATCTGTACGTTAGAAAACTAAAGCACGTTAACAACGTTTAGTTTAGTTTAGAGGCAGCTAACAACATTTAGTTTAGAGGCGGTTAACTGCGTTTAGTTTAGACACGGCTAACAGCATTTAGTTTAGACGTGGTTAACAGCGTTTCGTTTAGTTTAGAGGCGGTTAACTGCGTTTAGTTTAGACGCGGCTAACAGCGTTCAGTTTAGACGCGGCTAACAGCGTTTAGTGGCGGCTAACAGTGTTTCGTTTAGAGGCGGTTCACAGCATTTCGTTTAGAGGCGGCTAACAGCGTTTGGTTTAGTTTAGAGGCGGCTAACAACGTTTAGTTTAGAGGCGGTTAACTGCGTTTAGTGGCGGCTAACAGTGTTTCGTTTAGAGGCGGTTCACAGCATTTCGTTTAGAGGCTGCTAAGAGCGTTTGGTTTAGTTGTGGCTAACAGCGTTTGGTTTAGAGGCGGCTAACAGCGTTTGGTTTAGAGGCGGCTAACAGCGTTTGGTTTAGAGGCGGCTAACAGCGTTTGGTTTAGAGGCGGCTAACGGCGCTTGGTTTAGAGGCGGCTAACGGCGTTTGGTTTAGTTTAGAGGCTGCTAACGGCGTTTGGTTTAGTTGCGGCTAACAGCATTTGGTTTAATTTAGAGGCGGCTAACGGCGTTTGGTTTAGAGGCGGCTAACAGCGTTCAGTTTAGATGCGGCTAACAGCGTTTAGTGGCGGCTAACAGTGTTTCGTTTAGAGGCGGTTCACAGCATTTCGTTTAGAGGCGGCTAACAGCGTTTGGTTTAGTTTAGAGGCGGCTAACAACGTTTAGTTTAGAGGCGGTTAACTGCGTTTAGTGGCGGCTAACAGTGTTTCGTTTAGAGGCGGTTCACAGCGTTTCGTTTAGAGGCTGCTAAGAGCGTTTGGTTTAGTTGTGGCTAACAGCGTTTGGTTTAGAGGCGGCTAACGGCGTTTGGTTTAGTTTAGAGGCTGCTAACGGCGTTTGGTTTAGTTTAGAGGCTGCTAACGGCGTTTGGTTTAGAGGCGGTTAACTGCGTTTAGTGGCGGCTAACAGTGTTTCGTTTAGAGGCGGTTCACAGCGTTTCGTTTAGAGGCTGCTAAGAGCGTTTGGTTTAGTTGTGGCTAACAGCGTTTGGTTTAGAGGCGGCTAACGGCGTTTGGTTTAGTTTAGAGGCTGCTAACGGCGTTTGGTTTAGTTTAGAGGCTGCTAACGGCGTTTGGTTTAGAGGCTGCGAACAGCATTTGGTTTAGTTTAAAGGCGGCTAACAGCGTTTGGTTTAGAGGCGGCTAACAGCGCTTGGTTTAGAGGCGGCTAACAGCGCTTGGTTTAGAGGCGGCTAACAGCGCTTGGTTTAGAGGCGGCTAACAGCGCTTGGTTTAGAGGCGGCTAACAGCGCTTGGTTTAGTTTAGAGGCTGCTAAGAGCGTTTGGTTTAGTTGCGGCTAACAGCATTTGGTTTAATTTAGAGGCGGCTAACGGCGTTTGGTTTAGAGGCGGCTAACAGCGTTTGGTTTAGAGGCGGCTAACAGCGCTTGGTTTAGATGCGGCTAACAGCGTTTGGTTTAGTTTAGAGGCTGCTAAGAGCGTTTGGTTTAGTTGCGGCTAACAGCATTTGGTTTAATTTAGAGGCGGCTAACGGCGTTTGGTTTAGAGGCGGCTAACGGTATTTAGTTTAGTTTAGAGGCGGCTAACGGCATTTAGTTTAGTTTAGAGGCTGCTAACGGCGTTTGGTTTAGTTTAGAGGCTGCTAACGGCGCTTGGTTTAGTTTAGAGGCTGCTAACGGCGTTTGGTTTAGAGGCTGCGAACAGCATTTGGTTTAGAGGCTGCGAACAGCATTTGGTTTAGTTTAGAGGCGGCTAACGGCGTTTGGTTTAGAGGCTGCTAACGGCGTTTGGTTTAGTTTAGAGGCTGCTAACGGCGTTTGGTTTAGTTTAGAGGCGGCTAACAGCGCTTGGTTTAGAGGCGGCTAACAGCGCTTGGTTTAGTTTAGAGGCTGCTAAGAGCGTTTGGTTTAGTTGCGGCTAACGGCATTTGGTTTAGAGGCGGCTAACGGCGTTTAGTTTAGTTTAGAGGCGGCTAACGGCGTTTGGTTTAGTTTAGAGGCTGCTAACGGCGTTTGGTTTAGAGGCTGCTAACGGCGTTTGGTTTAGAGGCTGCTAACGGCGTTTGGTTTGGTTTAGAGGCGGCTAACGGCGTTTGGTTTAGAGGCGGCTAACAGCGTTTGGTTTAGAGGCGGATAACATCGCTTGGTTTAGTTGCGGATAACATCGCTTGGTTTAGTTGCGGATAACAGCGTTTGGTTTAGAGGCTGCAGCATTTGGTTTGGTTTAACAGCGCGGTTTACAGCGCCAACAGCGTTTGGTTTAGAGGCGGCTAACAGCGTTTGGTTTAGAGGCGGCTAACAGCGTTTGGTTTAGAGCGTTTGGCTAACAGCGTTTGGTTTAGAGGCTGCGAACAGCATTTGGTTTAGAGGCTGCGAACAGCATTTGGTTTAGTTGCGGCTAACAGCGTTTGGTTTAGTTTAAAGGCTGCTAAGAGCATTTGGTTTAGTTGTGGCTAAGAGCGTTTGGTTTAGTTTAGAGGCTGCTAAGAGCGTTTGGTTTAGTTGTGTCTAACAGCGTTTGGTTTAGAGGCTGCGAACAGCATTTGGTTTAGTTTAGAGGCGGCTAACAGCGTTTAGTTTAGTTGTGGCTAACAGCATTTGGTTTAGAGGCTGCGAACAGCATTTGGTTTAGAGGCTGCGAACAGCATTTGGTTTAGAGGCGGCTAACAGCGTTTGGTTTAGTTTAAAGGCTGCTAAGAGCATTTGGTTTAGTTGTGGCTAAGAGCGTTTGGTTTAGTTTAGAGGCTGCTAAGAGCGTTTGGTTTAGAGGCTGCTAACAGTGTTTGGTTTAGTTTAGAGGCGGCTAACAGGGTTTAGTTTAGAGGCGGCTAACGGCGTTTAGTTTAGAGGTGGCTAACGGCATTTGGTTTAGTTTAGAGGCGGCTAACGGCGCTTGGTTTAGAGGTGGCTAACGGTATTTAGTTTAGTTTAGTAGACAACTTGCTTGGCGTTTGGTTTAGAGGCGGCTAACGGCGCTTGGTTTAGTTAAAGCGGATAACAGCGTTTGGTTTAGAGGCTGCGAACAGCATTTGGTTTAGTTTAGAAGGCGGCTAACACAGCGTTTGGTTTAGAGGCGGCTAACAGCGTTTGGTTTAGAGGCGGCTAACAGCGTTTGGTTTAGAGGCGGCTAACAGCGTTTGGTTTAGAGGCGGCTAACAGCGTTTGGTTTAGAGGCTGCGAACAGCATTTGGTTTAGAGGCTGCGAACAGCATTTGGTTTAGTTGCGGCTAACAGCGTTTGGTTTAGTTTAAAGGCTGCTAAGAGCATTTGGTTTAGTTGTGGCTAACAGCGTTTGGTTTAGAGGCTGCGAACAGCATTTGGTTTAGTTTAGAGGCGTCTAACAGCGTTTAGTTTAGAGGCGGCTAACGGCGTTTGGTTTAGTTTAGAGGCGGCTAACGGCGTTTGGTTTAGTTTAGAGGCGGCTAACGGCTTTAGAGGTGGCTAACGGTATTTAGTTTAGTTTAGAGGCGGCTAACGGCATTTGGTTTAGTTTAGAGGCTGCTAACGACGTTTGGTTTAGTTTAGAGGCTGCTAACGGCGTTTGGTTTAGAGGCGGCTAACGGCGCTTGGTTTAGTTTAAAGGCTGCTAAGAGCATTTGGCTTAGTTGTGGCTAAGAGCGTTTGGTTTAGTTTAGAGGCTGCTAACAGCGTTTGGTTTAGTTGTGGCTAACAGCATTTGGTTTAGAGGCTGCGAACAGCATTTGGTTTAGAGGCGGCTAGCAGCGTTTGGTTTAGTTTAAAGGCTGGTTTAGTTTAGAGGCTGCTAACAGCGTTTGGTTTAGTTGTGGCTAACAGCATTTGGTTTAGAGGCTGCGAACAGCATTTGGTTTAGAGGCGGCTAGCAGCGTTTGGTTTAGTTTAAAGGCTGCTAAGAGCATTTGGTTTAGTTGTGGCTAAGAGCGTTTGGTTTAGTTTAGAGGCTGCTAAGAGCGTTTGGTTTAGAGGCTGCTAACAGTGTTTGGTTTAGTTTAGAGGCGGCTAACAGGGTTTAGTTTAGAGGCGGCTAACGGCGTTTAGTTTAGAGGCGGCTAACGGCATTTGGTTTAGTTTAGAGGCGGCTAACGGCGTTTGGTTTAGAGGTGGCTAACGGTATTTAGTTTAGTTTAGAGGCTGCTAACGGCGTTTGGTTTAGAGGCGGCTAACGGCGCTTGGTTTAGTTGCGGATAACAGCGTTTGGTTTAGAGGCTGCGAACAGCATTTGGTTTAGAGGCGGCTAACAGCGTTTCGTTTAAAGCCGGCTAACAGCGTTTGGTTTAGAGGCGGCTAACGGCGTTTGGTTTAGTTTAGAGGCTGCTAACAGCTAACGGGCGTTTGGTTTAGAGTATGGCTAATGGCGTTTAGTTTAGTTTAGAGGCGGCTAACGGCGTTTGGTTTAGTTTAGAGGCGGCTAACGGCGTTTGGTTTAGTTTAGAGGCGGCTAACGGCGTTTGGTTTAGAGGCTGCTAACGGCGTTTGGTTTAGAGGCGGCTAACGGCGCTTGGTTTAGAGGCGGCTAACGGCGCTTGGTTTAGTTTAGAGGCGGCTAACGGCATTTGGTTTAGAGGCGGCTAACGGCGCTTGGTTTAGAGGCGGCTAACGGCGCTTGGTTTAGTTTAGAGGCGGCTAACGGCATTTGGTTTAGAGGCGTCTAACGGCGCTTGGTTTAGTTTAGAGGCGGCTAACGGCATTTGGTTTAGAGGCGGCTAACGGCGCTTGGTTTAGTTTAGAGGCGGCTAACGGCATTTGGTTTAGAGGCTGCTAACGACGTTTGGTTTAGAGGTAGCTAACAGCGTTTGGTTTAGTTTAGAGGCGGCTAACAGCGTTTGGTTTAGTTTAGAGGCGGCTAACAGCGTTTGGTTTAGAGGCGGCTAACAGCGTTTGGTTTAGTTTAGAGGCGGCTAACAACGTTTGGTTTAGAGGCGTTAACGCGCGGTTTAGAGGCTGCTAACGCGTTTGGTTTAGAGGCTGCTAACGCGTTTGGTTTAGAGGCTGCTAACGCGTTTGGTTTAGAGGCTGCTTACGGCGTTTGGTTTAGAGGCGGCTAACGGCGTTTGGTTTAGAGGCGGCTAACGGCGCTTGGTTTAGAGGCGGCTAACGGCGTTTGGTTTAGTTTAGAGGCTGCTAACGGCGTTTGGTTTAGAGGCGGCTAACGGCGCTTGGTTTAGAGGCGGCTAACGGCGTTTGGTTTAGTTTAGAGGCGGCTAACGGCGTTTGGTTTAGTTTAGAGGCGGCTAACGGCGTTTGGTTTAGAGGCGGCTAATGGCATTTGGTTTAGAGGCTGCTAACGGCGTTTGGTTTAGTTTAGAGGCTGCTAAGAATGTTTGGTTTAGTTTAGAGGCGGTTAACGGCGTTTAGTTTAGTTTAGAGGCGGCTAACGGCGTTTGGTTTAGTTTAGAGGCGGCTAACGGCGTTTGGTTTAGTTTAGAGGCGCTAACGGCGCTTTGGTTTAGAGACAACGGCGTTTGGTTTAGAGGCTGCTAACGGCGTTTGGTTTAGAGGCGGCTAACGGCGCTTGGTTTAGAGGCGGCTAACGGCGCTTGGTTTAGAGGCGGCTAACGGCGCTTGGTTTAGAGGCGGCTAACGGCGTTTGGTTTAGAGGCGGCTAATGGCATTTGGTTTAATTTAAAGCCGGCTAACGGCGTTTGGTTTAGAGGCTGCTAACGGCGTTTGGTTTAGTTTAGAGGCTGCTAAGAACGTTTGGTTTAGAGGCGGCTAACAACGTTTGGTTTAGAGGCAGCTAACAGCGTTTAGTTTAGTTTAGAGACGGTTAACGGCATTTAGTTTAGTTTAGAGGCGTCTAACGGCGTTTAGTTTAGAGGCGGCTAACGGCGTTTGGTTTAGTTTAGAGGCGGCTAACGGCGTTTGGTTTAGAGGCTGCTAACGGCGTTTGGTTTAGAGGCTGCTAACGGCGGCTAACGGCGCTTGGTTTAGAGGCGGCTAACGGCGCTTGGTTTAGTTTAGAGGCTGCTAACGGCGTTTGGTTTAGAGGCTGCTAACGGCGTTTGGTGTAGAGGCGGCTAACGGCGCTTGGTTTAGAGGCGGCTAACGGCGCTTGGTTTAGAGGCGGCTAACAGCGCTTGGTTTAGTTTAGAGGCGGCTAAGAGCGTTTGGTTTAGAGGCGGCTAAGAGCGTTTGGTTTAGAGGCGGCTAACAGCGTTTGGTTTAGAGGCGGCTAACAGCGTTTGGTTTAGAGGCTGCTAAGAGCGTTTGGTTTAGTTGGGGCTAAGAGCGTTTAGTTTAGTTTAGAGGCGGCTAACAGCATTTGGTTTAGTTTAGAGGCGGCTAAGAACGTTTGGTTTAGAGGCGGCTAACAGCGTTTGGTTTAGAGGCGGCTAACGGTATTTAGTTTAGTTTAGAGGCGGCTAACGGCGTTTAGTTTAGTTTAGAGGCGGCTAACGGCGTTTAGTTTAGTTTAGAGGCGGCTAACGGCGTTTGGTTTAGAGGCAGCTAACGGCATTTGGTTTAGTTTAGAGGCTGCTAACAGCGTTTGGTTTAGTTTAGAGGCTGCTAACAGCATTTGGTTTAGTTTAGAGGCGGCTAAGAACGTTTGGTTTAGAGGCGGCTAACAGCGTTTGGTTTAGAGGCGGCTAACGGTATTTAGTTTAGTTTAGAGGCGGCTAACGGCGTTTAGTTTAGTTTAGAGGCGGCTAACGGCGTTTGGTTTAGAGGCAGCTAACGGCGTTTGGTTTAGTTTAGAGGCTGCTAACGGCGTTTGGTTTAGTTTAGAGGCTGCTAACGGCGTTTGGTTTAGAGGCTGCTAACGACGTTTGGTTTAGTTTAGAGGCTGCTAACGGCGTTTGGTTTAGTTTAGAGGCGGCTAAGAACGTTTGGTTTAGAGGCGGCTAACAGCGTTTGGTTTAGAGGTGGCTAACGGCATTTAGTTTAGTTTAGAGGCGGCTAATGGTATTTAGTTTAGTTTAGAGGCTGCTAACGGGCGCTTTGGTTTAGTTTAGAGGCGGCTAAGAGCGTTTGGTTTAGAAGCGGCTAACAGCGTTTGGTTTAGTTTGGAGGCGGCTAACAGCGTTTGGTTTAGAGGCGGCTAATGACATTTAGTTTAGAGGCGGCTAACGGCGTTTAGTTTAGTTTAGAGGCGGCTAAGAGCGTTTGGTTTAGTTTAGAGGCGGCTAACAGCGTTTGGTTTAGAGGCGGCTAATGACATTTAGTTTAGAGGCGGCTAACGGCGTTTAGTTTAGTTTAGAGGCGGCTAAGAGCGTTTGGTTTAGTTTAGAGGCGGCTAAGAACGTTTGGTTTAGAGGCGGCTAACAGCGTTTGGTTTAGAGGTGGCTAACGGCATTTAGTTTAGTTTAGAGGCGGCTAATGGTATTTAGTTTAGTTTAGAGGCTGCTAACGGCGTTTGGTTTAGTTTAGAGGCGGCTAAGAGCGTTTGGTTTAGAAGCGGCTAACAGCGTTTGGTTTAGTTTGGAGGCGGCTAACAGCGTTTGGTTTAGAGGCGGCTAATGACATTTAGTTTAGAGGCGGCTAACGGCGTTTAGTTTAGTTTAGAGGCGGCTAAGAGCGTTTGGTTTAGTTTAGAGGCGGCTAACAGCGTTTGGTTTAGAGGCGGCTAACAGCGTTAGGTTTAGTTTAGAGGCGGCTAAGAACGTTTGGTTTAGAGGCGGCTAACAGCGTTTGGTTTAGTTTAGAGGCAGCTAACAACGTTTGGTTTAGAGGTGGCTAACGGCATTTAGTTTAGTTTAGAGGCGGCTAACGGTATTTAGTTTAATTTAGAGGCGGCTAACGGCGTTTGGTTTAGAGGCTGCTAACGCGTTTGTTTTAGAGGCTGCTAACAGCATTTGGTTTAGAGGCTGCTAACGGCGTTTGGTTTAGTTTAGAGGCGGCTAAGAGCGTTTGGTTTAGAGGCGGCTAACGGCGTTTGGTTTAGTTTAGAGGCGGCTAACGGCGTTTGGTTTAGAGGCGGCTAACAGCGCTTGGTTTAGTTTAGAGGTGGCTAACGGCGCTTGGTTTAGAGGCGGCTAACGGCGTTTGGTTTAGTTTAGAGGCTGCTAACGGCGTTTGGTTTAGTTTAGAGGCTGCTAAGAACATTTGGTTTAGAGGCTGCTAACGGCATTTGGTTTAGAGGTGGCTAACGGCATTTAGTTTAGTTTAGAGGCGGCTAACAGCGTTTGGTTTGGTTTAGAGGCGGCTAACAGCGTTTGGTTTGGTTTAGAGGCGGCTAACAGCATTTGGTTTAGAAGCGGCTAACGGCGTTTGGTTTAGAGGCGGCTAACAGCATTTAGTTTAGTTTAGAGGCGGCTAACGGCGTTTAGTTTTGTTTAGAGGCGGCTAACGGCGTTTGGTTTAGAGGCGGCTAACGGCGTTTGGTTTAGTTTAGAGGCGGCTAACGGCGTTTGGTTTAGAGGCTGCTAACGGCGTTTGGTTTAGAGGCTGCTAACGGCGTTTGGTTTAGAGGCGGCTAACGGCGTTTGGTTTAGAGGCGGCTAAGAGCGTTTAGTTTAGAGGCGGCTAACAGCGTTTGGTTTAGAGGCGGCTAACAGCGTTTGGTTTAGTTGCGGCTAACAGCGTTTGGTTTAGAGGCTGCTAACAGCGTTTGGTTTAGAGGCTGCTAAGAGCGTTTGGTTTAGTTGGGGCTAAGAGCGTTTAGTTTAGTTTAGAGGCGGCTAACGGCGTTTAGTTTAGTTTAGAGGCGGCTAACGGCGTTTGGTTTAGAGGCAGCTAACGGCATTTGGTTTAGTTTAGAGGCTGCTAACAGCGTTTGGTTTAGTTTAGAGGCGGCTAAGAACGTTTGGTTTAGAGGCGGCTAACAGCGTTTGGTTTAGAGGCGGCTAACGGTATTTAGTTTAGTTTAGAGGCGGCTAACGGCGTTTGGTTTAGAGGCAGCTAACGGCGTTTGGTTTAGTTTAGAGGCTGCTAACGGCGTTTGGTTTAGAGGCTGCTAACGACGTTTGGTTTAGTTTAGAGGCTGCTAACGGCGTTTGGTTTAGTTTAGAGGCGGCTAAGAACGTTTGGTTTAGAGGCGGCTAACAGCGTTTGGTTTAGAGGTGGCTAACGGCATTTAGTTTAGTTTAGAGGCGGCTAATGGTATTTAGTTTAGTTTAGAGGCGGCTAAGAGCGTTTGGTTTAGAAGCGGCTAACAGCGTTTGGTTTAGTTTGGAGGCGGCTAACAGCGTTTGGTTTAGAGGCGGCTAACGGCGTTTGGTTTAGAGGCGGCTAATGACATTTAGTTTAGAGGCGGCTAACGGCGTTTAGTTTAGTTTAGAGGCGGCTAAGAGCGTTTGGTTTAGAGGCGGCTAACAGCGTTTGGTTTAGTTTAGAGGCGGCTAAGAACGTTTGGTTTAGAGGCGGCTAACAGCGTTTGGTTTAGTTTAGAGGCGGCTAACGGCGTTTGGTTTAGAGGTGGCTAACGGCATTTAGTTTAGTTTAGAGGCGGCTAATGGTGTTTAGTTTAATTTAGAGGCGGCTAACGGCGTTTGGTTTAGTTTAGAGGCGGCTAACGGCGTTTGGTTTAGAGGCTGCTAACGGCGTTTGTTTTAGTTCAGAGGCTGCTAACGCGTTTGGTTTAGAGGCGGCTAAGAGCGTTTGGTTTAGAGGCGGCTAACGGCGTTTGGTTTAGTTTAGAGGCGGCTAACGGCGTTTGGTTTAGAGGCGGCTAACAGCGCTTGGTTTAGAGGCGGCTAACGGCGCTTGGTTTAGTTTAGAGGCGTCTAACGGCGTTTGGTTTAGAGGCTGCTAACGGCGCTTGGTTTAGTTTAGAGGCGGCTAACGGCGTTTGGTTTAGAGGCTGCTAACGGCGCTTGGTTTAGTTTAGAGGCGGTTAACGGCGTTTGGTTTAGTTTAGAGGCTGCTAACGGCGTTTGGTTTAGTTTAGAGGTGGCTAAGAACGTTTGGTTTAGAGGCGGCTAACGGCGTTTGGTTTAGAGGTGGCTAACGGCATTTAGTTTAGTTTAGAGGCGGCTAATGGTATTTAGTTTAGTTTAGAGGCTGCTAACGGCGTTTGGTTTAGTTTAGAGGCTGCTAACGGCGTTTGGTTTAGAGGCTGCTAACGGCGTTTGGTTTAGTTTAGAGGCGGCTAAGAGCGTTTGGTTTAGAAGCGGCTAACAGCGTTTGGTTTAGTTTAGAGGCGGCTAACAGCGTTTGGTTTAGAGGCGGCTAATGACATTTAGTTTAGAGGCGGCTAACGGCGTTTGGTTTAGTTTAGAGGCTGCTAACGGCGTTTGGTTTAGAGGCGGCTAACGGCGTTTGGTTTAGTTTAGAGGCTGTTAACGGCGTTTGGTTTAGAGGCTGCTAACAGCATTTGGTTTGGAGGCGGCTAACAGCGTTTGGTTTAGAGGCGGCTAACAGCGTTTGGTTTAGAGGCGGCTAACCGCGTTTGGTTTAGTTTAGAGGCGGCTAACGGCGTTTGGTTTAGTTTAGAGGCGGTTAACGGCGTTTGGTTTAGAGGCGGCTAACGGCATTTAGTTTAGAGGCGGCTAACGGCGTTTGGTTTAGAGGCGGCTAACAACGTTTGGTTTAGAGGCGGCTAACAGCGCTTGGTTTAGAGGCGGCTAACGGCATTTAGTTTAGAGGCGGCTAACGGCGTTTGGTTTAGAGGCGGCTAACAACGTTTGGTTTAGAGGCGGCTAACAGCGCTTGGTTTAGAGGCGGCTAACAGCGTTTGGTTTAGTTTAGAGGCTGCTAAGAGCGTTTGGTTTAGTTGCGGCTAACAGCGTTTGGTTTAGAGGCGGCTAACAGCGTTTGGTTTAATTTAGAGGCGGCTAAGAGCGTTTGGTTTAGAAGCGGCTAACAGCGTTTGGTTTAGTTTGGAGGCGTCTAACGGCGTTTGGTTTAGAGGCGGCTAACGGCGTTTGGTTTAGAGGCGGCTAATGACATTTAGTTTAGAGGCGGCTAAGAGCGTTTGGTTTAGTTTAGAGGCGGCTAAGAACGTTTGGTTTAGAGGCGGCTAACAGCGTTTGGTTTAGTTTAGAGGCGGCTAAGAACGTTTGGTTTAGAGGCGGCTAACAGCGTTTGGTTTAGTTTAGAGGCGGCTAACGGCGTTTGGTTTAGAGGCGGCTAAGAACGTTTGGCTTAGTTTAGAGGCGGCTAAGAACGTTTGGTTTAGAGGCGGCTAACAGCGTTTGGTTTAGAGGTGGCTAACGGCGTTTGGTTTAAAGGTGGCTAACGGCATTTAGTTTAGTTTAGAGGCGGCTAATGGTATTTAGTTTAATTTAGGTTTAGCGCTTTTTAGAGGCTGCGGCGTTTGTTTTAGTTTAGAGGCTGCTAACGCGTTTGGTTTAGAGGCTGCTAACGGCGTTTGGTTTAGTTGCTAACAGCGTTGGTTTAGTTTAGAGCGGCCTAACGGCGTTTTAGTTTAGAGGCGTTAACGCGCTTTGGTTTAGAAGGCTTGGTTTAGGTTAGAGGCGGCTAACAACGTTTGGTTTAGAGGCGCTAACGGCGCTTGGTTTAGAGGCGCTAACAGCGCTTGGTTTAGTTTAGAGGCTGCTAACAGCGCTTGGTTTAGTTTAGAGGCGGCTAACAGCGTTTGGTTTAGAGGCTGCTAACAGCGTTTGGTTTAGTTTAGAGGCTGCTAAGAGCGTTTGGTTTAGTTTAGAGGCGGCTAACGGCATTTGGTTTAATTTAGAGGCGGCTAACGGCGCTTGGTTTAGTTTAGAGGCGGCTAACGGCGTTTGGTTTAGAGGCGCTATTTACGCGCGCTTACGTTTAGAGTTTAGAAGCAGCTAACAGCGCTTGGTTTAGTTTAGAGGCTGCTAACAGCGTTTGGTTTAGTTTAGAGGCTGCTAACAGCGTTTGGTTTAGAGGCTGGTAACAGCGTTTGGTTTAGTTTAGAGGCGGCTAACAGCGTTTGGTTTAGTTTAGAGGCGGCTAACAGCATTTGGTTTAGTTTAGAGGCGACTAACAGCGTTTGGTTTAGAGACGGCTAACAGCGTTTGGTTTAGAGGCGGCTAACAGCGTTTGGTTTAGAGGCGGCTAACAGCGTTTGGTTTAGTTTAGAGGCAGCTAACAGCGTTTGGTTTAGTTTAGAGGCAGCTAACAGCGTTTGGTTTAGAGGCGGCTAACGGCGTTTGGTTTAGAGGCGGCTAATGACATTTAGTTTAGAGGCGGCTAAGAGCGTTTGGTTTAGTTTAGAGGCGGCTAAGAACGTTTGGTTTAGAGGCGGCTAACAGCGTTTGGTTTAGTTTAGAGGCGGCTAAGAACGTTTGGTTTAGAGGCGGCTAACAGCGTTTGGTTTAGTTTAGAGTTTAGTTTAGAGAGGCGCCAAGAACGCGTTGGTTTAGTTTAGAGGCGCTAAGAACGTTTGGTTTAGTTTAGAGGCGGCTAAGAACGTTTGGTTTAGAGGCGGCTAACAGAGTTTGATTTAGAGGCGGCTAACAGCATTTGGTTTAGAGGCGGCTAACAGCGTTAGGTTTAGTTTAGAGGCGGCTAACAGCGTTTGGTTTAGTTTAGAGGCGGCTAACAGCGTTTAGTTTAGAGGCGGCTAACAGCCTAATAGTATCATTACTCCTGAGATACAACAGAAGTGCTGGATAGAAGATTATAGTTCAGATATAAACACTGATGTCTACGCTAGTGATCACCTTTGAAAAACATGTATTTGTTGAAAAATTTATTTGTTATTGAATTGCTTATGCAGGAGGATGTGTTCCTGGATGATGCTTCCGAAATAACATATGGCTAATCCTATAAAGACCTTTTCCCCATGGTCTGGTGCTGGAATATAAATAAATTAAAAATAATAATAACATACTGATGTGTTATACTTCAGTTCTCCGGTGAAATCTTCCTCCATATCCTCACAATGATACAGACAGGCATCTGAAACACACACACACACATTATGTGTGAGAGAGAGAGAGAGAGAGAGAGAGAGAGAGAGAGAGAGAGAGAGAGAGAGAGAACTACATTACTTTAAATGAGTCCACCCCACAAGATTATTGTTATAAACACGAGCCGCGTCTGAAAGGTAAAGGGGGAGGGGTTGCTGTAATTTATAATAATATCTTCAGTATTACTCAGAAGTCTAGTT
>JAGHMJ010002283.1:135000-140000 GCA_018749465.1 Paracanthobrama guichenoti
TATTTATTCCGCGATCCTGACTCTATGTCCTTTGTCTATGTGTTATATATGTGCCGACTTGCTCCTTTTAGCATAAAGCGTAGTTCTGTCATTTACATTTGAACTGATTTTGAATTCAACAGCTATAATGATAAAGGTGTGTGTGTGTGTGCGCGCGATGCTCTTCACTCTGAGACTCTTACACAACTCTCACAGTGTCACGTGGAGTCGAGCATGACAACAGAGACACACACACTCACACACACTCACTCACTCACTTACACACACACACACACACACACACACACACACATACACACACAGTGTCCGCTGATTTTACGCCAGTTTCACCCAAAATAACATTCAGGAAGAGAGTATTTGGACTGTTTGTAAACATGCTGAACCCACTGCAGAGGAAGCTGGTATGTTTTTATATCATGAAAACAAATTATGCTTTTCCAAGAACTAACTTCACATTTCAGAGCCATTATTTAATTATTAATGAGTGTGTGTTGGACTTGAACATGAAGCGCCGCTGGGTCTCTGATCGCTCTCTTTCACGCCGAACGGCCGCCGACTTCCGGACGAACGCCTGCTGACCTCCGGACAAATGCCCACTGACCTCAGGACGATGAAAGCTGACTTCAGGACGAATGCCCATCGACCTCAGGACGATGGAAGCTGACCTCAGGACAAACGCCCGCCGACCTCAGGACAATGGAAGCTGACCTCAGGACGATGGAAGCTGACCTCAGGACGAACGCCCGCTGACGTCAGGACGATGGAAGCTGACCTCAGGACAAACGCCCGCCGACCTCAGGACGATGGAAGCTGACCTCACGCCCGCTGACCTCAGGACGAACGCCTGCTGACCTCAGGACGAATGCCCGCTGACCTCAGGATGAACGCCCGCTGACCTCAGGACGATGGAAACTGACCTCAGGACGAATGCCCGCTGACCTCAGGATGAACACTTTCTGACCTCAGGACGATGGAAGCTGACCTCAGGACGAACGCCCGCTGACCTCAGGGCGATGGAAGCTGACCTCAGGACGAACGCCCGCCAACCTCTGGGCGATGGAAGCTGACCTCAGGGCGAGCGCCGCCCGCCGACCTCAGGGCGATGGAAGCTGACCTCAGGATCTAACGCCTGCTGACCTCAGGACGAATGCCCGCTGACCTCAGGATGAACGCCCGCTGACCTCAGGACGATGGAAACTGACCTCAGGACGAATGCCCGCTGACCTCAGGATGAACACTTTCTGACCTCAGGACGATGGAAGCTGACCTCAGGACGAACGCCCGCTGACCTCAGGGCGATGGAAGCTGACCTCAGGACGAACGCCCGCCAACCTCTGGACGATGGAAGCTGACCTCAGGACGACGCCCGCCCGACCTCAGGGCGATGGAAGCTGACCTCAGGACTAACGCCCGCTGATCTCAGGACGATGGAAGCTGACCTCAGGACAAACGCCCGCCGACCTCAGGACGATGAAAGCTGACCTCAGGACGAACACCCTCTGACCTCAGGATGATGGAAACTGACCTCAGGACGAACGCCCGCTGACCTCAGAACGATGGAAGCTGACCTCAGGATGAACGCTCGCCAACCTCAGGGCGATGGAAGCTGACCGCAGGGCGAGCGCGCCGTTGACCTCAGGATGAGCGCCGTCGTCGACCTCAGGATGAACGCCTGCTGACCTCAGGCCGAACGCTCACTGATCTCAGGATGATGGAAGCTGACCTCAGGGCCGAGCGCCCGCTGACCTCAGGATGATAGAAGCTGACTTCAGGACTGAACGCCCGCTGACCGTAGGACGAACGCTCGCTGACCTCAGGATGATGGAAGCTGACCTCAGGCCGAACTCTTACTGACCTCAGGATGATGGAAGCTGACCTCAGGACGAACACTTTCTGACCTCAGGGCGATGGAAGCTGACCTCAGGACGATGGAAGCTGACCTCAGGACGAACGCCCGCTGACCTCAGGACGATGGAAGCTGACCTCAGGACAAGCGGCTGCTGACCTCAGGGCGAACGCCCGCTGACCTCAGGAGGAACGCCTGCTGACCTCAGGGGCGAATGCCCGCTGACCTCAGGGCGAACGCCCGCTGACCTCAGGGCGATGGAAACTGACCTCAGGGCGAATGCCCGCTGACCTCAGGATGAACACTTTCTGACCTCAGGGCGATGGAAGCTGACCTCAGGGCGAACGCCCGCTGACCTCAGGATGAACGCCCGCTGACCTCAGGGTGATGGAAGCTGACCTCAGGACGAACGCCCGCCAACCTCTGGACGATGGAAGCTGACCTCAGGACGAACGCCCGCCGACCTCAGGACGATGGAAGCTGACCTCAGGACTAACGCCCGCTGATCTCAGGACGATGGAAGCTGACCTCAGGACAAACGCCCGCCGACCTCAGGACGATGAAAGCTGACCTCAGGACGAACACCCTCTGACCTCAGGATGATGGAAACTGACCTCAGGACGAACGCCCGCTGACCTCAGAACGATGGAAGCTGACCTCAGGATGAACGCTCGCCAACCTCAGGACGATGGAAGCTGACCGCAGGACGAACGCTCGTTGACCTCAGGATGAGCGCTCGTCGACCTCAGGATGAACGCCTGCTGACCTCAGGCCGAACGCTCACTGATCTCAGGATGATGGAAGCTGACCTCAGGACGAACGCCCGCTGACCTCAGGATGATAGAAGCTGACTTCAGGACGAACGCCCGCTGACCGTAGGACGAACGCTCGCTGACCTCAGGATGATGGAAGCTGACCTCAGGCCGAACTCTTACTGACCTCAGGATGATGGAAGCTGACCTCAGGACGAACACTTTCTGACCTCAGGACGATGGAAGCTGACCTCAGGACGATGGAAGCTGACCTCAGGACGAACGCCCGCTGACCTCAGGACGATGGAAGCTGACCTCAGGACAAACGGCTGCTGACCTCAGGACGAACGCCCGCTGACCTCAGGAGGAACGCCTGCTGACCTCAGGACGAATGCCCGCTGACCTCAGGACGAACGCCCGCTGACCTCAGGACGATGGAAACTGACCTCAGGACGAATGCCCGCTGACCTCAGGATGAACACTTTCTGACCTCAGGACGATGGAAGCTGACCTCAGGACGAACGCCCGCTGACCTCAGGATGAACGCCCGCTGACCTCAGGGTGATGGAAGCTGACCTCAGGACGAACGCCCGCCAACCTCTGGACGATGGAAGCTGACCTCAGGACGAACGCCCGCCGACCTCAGGACGATGGAAGCTGACCTCAGGACTAACGCCCGCTGATCTCAGGACGATGGAAGCTGACCTCAGGACAAACGCCCGCCGACCTCAGGACGATGAAAGCTGACCTCAGGACGAACACCCTCTGACCTCAGGATGATGGAAACTGACCTCAGGACGAACGCCCGCTGACCTCAGAACGATGGAAGCTGACCTCAGGACGAACGCCCGCCAACCTCAGGACGATGGAAGCTGACCGCAGGACGAACGCTCGTTGACCTCAGGATGAGCGCTCGTCGACCTCAGGATGAACGCCTGCTGACCTCAGGCCGAACGCTCACTGATCTCAGGATGATGGAAGCTGACCTCAGGACGAACGCCCGCTGACCGTAGGACGAACGCTCACTGACCTCAGGATGATAGAAGCTGACTTCAGGACGAATGCCCGCTGACCGTAGGACGAACGCTCGCTGACCTCAGGATGATGGAAGCTGACCTCAGGCCGAACTCTTACTGACCTCAGGATGATGGAAGCTGACCTCAGGACGAACACTTTCTGACCTCAGGACGATGGAAGCTGACCTCAGGACGATGGAAGCTGACCTCAGGACGATGGAAGCTGACCTCAGGACGAACGCCCGCTGACCTCAGGACGATGGAAGCTGACCTCAGGACAAACGCCTGCTGACCTCAGGACGAACGCACGCTGACCTCAGGAGGAACGCCTGCTGACCTCAGGACGAACGCCCGCTGACCTCAGGACGAACGCCTGCTGACCTCAGGACGAATGCCGCTGACCTCAGGACGAACGCCCGCTGACCTCAGGACGATGGAAACTGACCTCAGGACGAATGCCCGCTGACCTCAGGATGAACACTTTCTGACCTCAGGACGATGGAAGCTGACCTCAGGACGATGGAAGCTGACCTCAGGACGAACGCCCGCTGACCTCAGGACGATGGAAGCTGACCTCAGGACGCTGACGCCCGCTGACCTCAGGACGCGAACGCCTGCTGACCTCAGGACGAACGCCCGCTGACCTCAGGACGAATGCCCGCTGACCTCAGGACGAACGCCCGCTGACGTCAGGACGATGGAAGCTGACCTCAGGACGAACGCCCGCCAACCTCTGGACGATGGAAGCTGACCTCAGGACGAACGCCCGCCGACCTCAGGACGATGGAAGCTGACCTCAGGACTAACGCCCGCTGATCTCAGGACGATGGAAGCTGACCTTAGGACAAACGCCCGCCGACCTCAGGACGATGAAAGCTGACCTCAGGACGAACACCCTCTGACCTCAGGACGATGGAAACTGACCTCAGGACGAACGCCCGCCGACCTCAGAACGATGGAAGCTGACCGCAGGACGAACGCTCGCTGACCTCAGGATGAGCGCTCGTCGACCTCAGGATGAACGCCTGCTGACCTCAGGCCGAACGCTCACTGATCTCAGGATGATGGAAGCTGACCTCAGGACGAACGCCCGCTGACCGTAGGACGCACGCTCACTGACCTCAGGATGATAGAAGCTGACCTCAGGACGAACGCCCGCTGACCGTAGGACGAACGCTCACTGACCTCAGGATGATGGAAGCTGACCTCAGGACGAATGCCCGCTGACCGTAGGATGAACGCTCGCTGACCTCAGGATGATGGAAGCTGACCTCAGGCCGAACGCTCACTGACCTCAGGATGATGGAAGCTGACCTCAGGATGAACGCCCGCTGACCTCAGGATGATGAAAGCTGACCTCAGGACGAACGCTTGCTGACCTCAGGA
>JAGHMJ010002283.1:145000-192500 GCA_018749465.1 Paracanthobrama guichenoti
GATTGTGATGGCTAGACGACTGGGTCAGAGCATCTCCAGAACTGCAGCTCTTGTGGGGTGTTCCCGGTCTGCAGTGGTCAGGATCTATCAAAAGTGCTCCAAGGAAGGAACAGTGGAGAACCGGCCACAGGGTCATGGGACAAGGCAGTGTGATGCTTTGGGCAATGTTCTGCTGGGAAACCTTGGGTCCTGCCATCCATGTGGATGTTACTCTGACACGTACCACCTACCTAAGCATTGTTGAGACCATGTACAGCCTTCAGGGGTCTAGTCTATGCCTCGACCAACACAATTTTAGGTCATAATGTTATGCCTGATCGGTGTATATATGTACATTACCATCATTATCTAAATCTTTTTAAATAATTTCTGTTACTTGAAACGGAAATAAAATAAAATATAGACATTAGTTGAAAACTTGAACAAAAATTGGAAATGTTATGCTGAAGTCATGACCTGTGAGCGTGTGACCACACCTGTGTGTCTGACCTGTGAGCATGTGACCACACCTGTGTCTGACCTGTGAGCGTGTGACCACATCTGTGTGTCTGACCTGTGAGCGTGTAACCACCCCTGTGTGTCTGACCTGTGAGCGTGTGACCACCCCTGTGTGTCTGACCTGTGAGCGTGTGACCACACCTGTGTGTCTGACCTGTGAGCGTGTGAGCGTGTGACCACACCTGTGTCTGACCTGTGAGCGTGTGACCACCCCTGTGTGTCTGACCTGTGAGCGTGTGACCACACCTGTGTGTCTGACCTGTGAGCGTGTGACCACACCTGTGTGTCTGACCTGCGAGCGTGACCACACCTGTGTGTCTGACCTGTGAGCGTGTGACCACACCTGTGTGTCTGACCTGCGAGCGTGACCACACCTGTGTGTCTGACCTGCGAGCGTGTGACCACACCTGTGTGTCTGACCTGCGAGCGTGTGACCACACCTGTGTGTCTGACCTGCGAGCGCAGACCACACCTGTGTGTCTGACCTGCGAGCGTGCAGACCACACCTGTGTGTCTGACCTGTGAGCGTGTGACCACACCTGTGTGTCTGACCTGTGAGCGTGTGACCACACCTGTGTCTGACCTGTGAGCGTGTGACCACACCTGTGTGTCTGACCTGTGAGCGCAGTGACCACACCTGTGTGTCTGACCTGTGAGCGCAGTGACCACACCTGTGTCTGACCTGTGAGCGTGTGACCACACCTGTGTGTCTGACCTGTGAGCGTGTGACCACACCTGTGTCTGACCTGTGAGCGTGTGACCACCCCTGTGTGTCTGACCTGTGAGCGCAGTGACCACACCTGTGTGTCTGACCTGTGGCGCGTGACCACACCTGTGTGTCTGACCTGCGAGCGTGACCACACCTGTGTGTCTGACCTGCGAGCGTGACCACACCTGTGTGTCTGACCTGCGAGCGTGACCACACCTGTGTGTCTGACCTGCGAGCGTGACCACACCTGTGTGTCTGACCTGTGAGCGTGTGACCACATCTGTGTGTCTGACCTGCAGCGTGACCACACCTGTGTGTCTGACCTGTGAGCGTGTGACCACACCTGTGTGTCTGACCTGCGAGCGTGTGACCACACCTGTGTGTCTGACCTGTGAGCGTGTGACCACATCTGTGTGTCTGACCTGCGCGAGCGTGACCACACCTGTGTGTCTGACCTGTGAGCGTGTGACCACACCTGTGTGTCTGACCTGTGAGCGTGTGACCACATCTGTGTGTCTGACCTGCGAGCGTGACCACACCTGTGTGTCTGACCTGTGAGCGTGTGACCACACCTGTGTGTCTGACCTGTGAGCGTGTGACCACATCTGTGTGTCTGACCTGTGAGCGTGTGACCACACCTGTGTGTCTGACCTGTGAGCGTGTGACCACACCTGTGTGTCTGACCTGTGAGCGTGTGACCACACCTGTGTCTGACCTGTGAGCGTGTGACCACATCTGTGTGTCTGACCTGCGAGCGTGACCACATCTGTGTGTCTGACCTGCGAGCGTGTGACCACATCTGTGTGTCTGACCTGTGAGCGTGTGACCACACCTGTGTCTGACCTGCGAGCGTGTGACCACACCTGTGTGTCTGACCTGTAGACTGACGGAAAGCCACTGACCTGTGAGCGTGAGTCTGACGGCCGTGCCGAAGCGCATGTTGTTCAGGCCGATGGCTGTAGCGCAGAAGTACAGGCCGATATCCGCCTCGCTGACCGCAGAGATGACCAGACGCACAGACTCCAGCCGGCCGGTGGCCTCCAGCCCGAAGCGGCTCCACTCCTCATTGTGCATTACGATCATCTCTGTTTTCAGCAGGTTTCCTCTGGTGGCAGATACGAGTAGCGTGAGCTCATCCGAGCGGAGCCGGAACCAGGCCATCCCAGAGCTGGAGTTGATGTGGTCACTGTAACAGGGCAGAGAGACGTTCTGCCCACGCCGGACGCTCACAGCCGGAACACACTCCACACACAGCGCAATCAGGCCTACGGTCAGAGACAACACAACACATCAGTTGCAGCTCTGAGTCCGTTCCTGTGCGGGGTGTAGAGATGAGTTACTCACCGACTAACAGGATCGCTCTGAAGATCATCTTCAGTCAGAGTTTGAGTCTCAGCGCCGGGGTCTCGCTTATAAACGCTCATGTCTGCCAACACCAGATGGGTCAGGTCTGCTCTGATAAACCACAGACCTCTTGCTTGTGTTCACTGAGAGGGATGAGTGTCTGAACACACTTGGGTTTCGTTTCGAGGAAAAAGACACACACACCGTCCACGCACTGCATGAGGAACACAACATACGATCATACATCACGCGTATCATCCATGACAGAATAAGACACGCTCTCCGTCTCACCAGAGCTTCAGAGACGGACTTTATCCCTGAGAAATGAACCATGAGATCTCTGATTCTGCCACACACACACACACACACACACAGATGAAGTTTCGGTTTCATGTTCACGGCAGGGGCTGAAGGTGGGATTGTGAAACCGAGGCTTCACTTCGTGGCTGTTCTACAGTTCCTGTGTGTGTTCAGGGGACGTTCTTCCTGTAACGTTAGCAGAACGTTTGTTCAGTGTGATCTGGTCTTTAACCCTGGGGTGCAACTCAAGTGTTGGTTAACAGTCAATTTTCATACACAGCAATTCACAAACTTTATATATTCTAATAAACTATCGGCTGTTTGTCAGATTACAGTCAGGGTACGGTCAGTTTCGTGTAAAAGTGGGCTAACCCTCGTGTCTAAATGCTCATTTTACACATTTAATCCTCCTCTACCACAGAACACAATAATATATAGCCAGGATTAATTCATTTGAAAGTCTTTAAAATAGTCCCTGTTACTCTGATGACTCTCAGGACGTGAATACAAGCAGATTATGGGTCATGACGGGCACACAGACACACATCCGGCCTTTACAGCACTCAAACTGCTCCTACAGGTGTCTTCCAGGATCAGTGAGAGGTCATCCAAACCTGCTGACTGTGGACCGGTTACTGCCCCCCGTGGACAGGCACAGAACTGCCCATCCGACGCTTTCCTACAGTCCTGCCACGAGGAACACGACCCTCCATGTTTGCGCCTATCAGAGACACAAGAGTTCCTCAGGCGGGCCCTTCCTGTGTCCAGACGCTCCATGGGTCACCATGACTGGACATGAGCATTACTGGACGCTTTAATGAAGGCACTGCCGGACTTTTGAGAACACTTTACTATAACACAGAAATACATCATGAACTAGCAATCAGCATTTATGAATATTAAAAAATATGAAATTAACATTCTGTATAAATGAGTTGCACAATTGATGAGAGTGCATTTAAGAGCAGTTCCTTAGGAATAAACTGAAGGATCTCCAGCACTTCAGAAACAAGAACAAATATCTGCCAGTGTTCATGAACATCAGCTCCACACCCAAACTCACTCCCATGTCAGGAAATGTGTCCTGGTTTAAGGATGTTTGGATATATATATATATATATATTTTTTTGCAGTTCATGCATTTTAATTTCACAGTTAAATTAAATCCTTATTCATTTTGTGTTACAGTTTCTGCTTTAACGGTTAAAATCAAAAAGCATGACTAATTAATTAAAATCATGAAGCAGCAAATGATGAAAAGTTTAACCACAAACACATTCGTTCTCAAATTCCGTCCTACTTTTATCCTGGATTCTGCTCTCAGACAGCACGGGATGAAATGCCATGAGAGGATCGAGGCCTTCTGCTCCAGATCCAGAGCCGCAGAAACACGGATTCATCAGACAACGCTCCGGTCAAACTCGAGACTTCACTCGGAGCTCAGACGCCGTGCAGTTATTACGAACATTACTGTATGAAAGTGTGTGCTATTCATTTAACCGGATAAATATGAACAAAAGAAACCGAGGCGTCACCGCTCACGAGTCAAAGCATGCACAGATACTGTAACAGATTCAGGAGCGCTGTAATCACACACACCTCAAATCTACATCGTGTGTGTGCGTGCGTGAGAGCGAATGTGTGTGTGAATGCGAGTGTGAGAGTGAATGTGTGTGTGAATGCAAGAGTGTGTGAGAGTGAATGTGCGTATGAATGCGTTTGTGTGTGTGCGTGTGTATGAATGCGTTTGAGTGTGCGTGCGTGTATGAATGCGTTTGTGTGTGCGTGCGTGTATGAATGCGTTTGTGTGTGCGTGAGTGTGTATGAATGCGTTTGAGTGTGTGCGTGAGTGCGTATGAATGCGTTTGAGTGTGTGCGTGCGTGAGTGTGTATGAATGTGTTTGAGTGTGTGCGTGCGTGAGAGTGTGTATGAATGTGTTTGAGTGTGTGCGTGAGTGTGTATGAATGTGTTTGAGTGTGTGCGTGTGTATGAATGCGTTTGAGTGTGCGTGCGTGTATGAATGCGTTTGTGTGTGCGTGAGTGTGTATGAATGCGTTTGAGTGTGTGCGTGAGTGCGTATGAATGCCTTTGAGTGTGTGCGTGCGTGAGTGTGTATGAATGTGTTTGAGTGTGTGCGTGCGTGAGAGTGTGTATGAATGTGTTTGAGTGTGTGCGTGTGTGAGAGTGTGTTTGAGTGTGTGCGTGCGTGAGTGTGTATGAATGTGTTTGAGTGTGTGCGTGCGTGAGTGTGTTTGAGTGTGTGCGTGCGTGAGTGTGTATGAATGTGTTTGAGTGTGTGCTTGCATGAATGTGTTTGAGTGTGCGTGCGTGAGTGTGTATGAATGCGTTTGAGTGTGTGCGAGCGAGTGTGTATGAATGCGTTTGAGTGTGTGCGAGCGAGTGTGTATGAATGCGTTTGTGTGTGCGTGAGAGTGTATGAATGCGTTTGAGTGTGTGCGTGCGTGTGTATGAATGCGTTTGAGTGTGCGTGCGTGAGTGTGTATGAATGCGTGCGTGCATGAATGTGTTTGAGTGTGCGTGCGTGAGTGTGTATGAATGCATTTGAGTGTGTGCGAGCGAGTGTGTATGAATGCGTTTGTGTGTGCGTGAGTGTATGAATGTGTTTGAGTGTGCGTGCGTGAGTGTGTGTATGAATGTGTTTGAGTGTGCCTGCGTGAGAGTGTGTATGAATGTGTTTGAGTGTGTGCGTGCGTGAGAGTGTGTTTGAGTGTGTGCGTGCGTGAGTGTGTATGAATGTGTTTGAGTGTGTGCGTGCGTGAGTGTGTTTGAGTGTGTGCGTGCGTGAGAGTGTGTATGAATGTGTTTGAGTGAGTGCTTGCATGAATGTGTTTGAGTGTGCGTGCGTGAGTGTGTATGAATGCGTTTGAGTGTGTGCAGCGCAGTATGAATGCGCGCTGAGTGTGTGCGGCGAGTGTGTATGAATGCGCTTTGT
Organism: Paracanthobrama guichenoti; assembly: GCA_018749465.1. Classification (NCBI taxonomy): domain Eukaryota; kingdom Metazoa; phylum Chordata; class Actinopteri; order Cypriniformes; family Gobionidae; genus Paracanthobrama; species Paracanthobrama guichenoti. The sequence goes on from JAGHMJ010002283.1 coordinate 150,806, forward strand.
GTGTGCGTGAGAGTATGAATGCGTTTGAGTGTGTGCGTGCGTGTGTATGAATGCGTTTGAGTGTGCGTGCGTGAGTGTGTATGAATGCGTGCGTGCATGAATGTGTTTGAGTGTGCGTGCGTGAGTGTGTATGAATGCGTTTGAGTGTGTGCGAGCGAGTGTGTATGAATGCGTTTGTGTGTGCGTGAGTGTATGAATGTGTTTGAGTGTGCGTGCGTGAGTGTGTATGAATGCGTTTGAGTGTGTGTGAGCGAGTGTGTATGAATGCGTTTGTGTGTGCGTGAGTGTATGAATGCGTTTGAGTGTGTGCGCGTGCGTGTGTATGAACGCGCTTTGAGTGTGCGCGTGCGTGAGTGTGTATGAATGCGTTTGAGTGTGCGCGCGTATGAATGAACGCGCTTTGAGTGTGCATGCGCAGTATGAATGCGCTTGAGTGTGTATGAACGCGCTTGTGTGTGCCTGAGAGTGTATGAATGCGTTTGAGTGTGTGCATGAATGCGCTTGAGTGTGCGTCGCGTGTATGAATGCGCTTTGAGTGTGCGTGCGTGAGTGTGTATGAATGCGTGCGTGCATGAATGTGTTTGAGTGTGCGTGCGCAGTGTATGAATGCGCTTTGAGTGTGCGTGCGTGTATGAACGCGCTTGAGTGTGCGTGCGTGTATGAATGCGCTTGAGTGTGTATGAATGCGCTTGTGTGTGCGTGAGAGTGTATGAACGCGCTTGAGTGTGTGCGTGCGTGTGTATGAATGCGCTTGAGTGTGCGTGCGTGAGTGTGTATGAATGCGCTTGAGTGTGTGCGTGCGTGTATGAATGCGCTTGAGTGTGCGCATGTGAGTGTGTATGAATGCGCTTGAGTGTGTGCGTGTGTATGAATGCGTTTGAGTGTGTATGAATGCGTTTGTGTGTGCGTGCGTGAGAGTGTATGAATGCGCGTTGTGTGTGCGTGCGCGTGTATGAATGCGCTTTGAGTGTGCGTGCGTGAGTGTGTATGAATGCGTCGTGCATGAATGTGTTTGAGTGTGCGTGTGCGTGAGTGTGTATGAATGCGCTTGTGTGTGCGCGTGCGTGCGTGTGTATGAATGCGCGTTGAGTGTGCGCGCATGCGTGTGTATGAATGCGCTTGAGTGTGCGCGCATGAGTGTGTATGAATGCGTTTGTGTGTGCGTGCGTGCGTGTGTATGAATGTGTTTGAGTGTGCGTGCGTGAGTGTGTATGAATGCGCTTGTGTGTGCGCATGCGCGTGTATGAATGCGCTTTGAGTGTGCGCGTGAGTGTGTATGAATGCTGCGTGCATGAATGTGTTTGAGTGTGTGCATGCGTGTATGAATGCGTTTGAGTGTGCGTGCGTGTATGAATGCGTTTGTGCGTGCGTGTATGAATGCGTTTGTGTGTGCCTGAGAGTGTATGAATGCGCTTGAGTGTGTGCATGAATGCGCTTTGAGTGTGCGCGCAGTATGAATGCGTTTGAGTGTGCGCGTGCGTGAGTGTGTGTATGAATGCGTGCGTGCATGAATGTGTTTGAGTGTGCGGCGTGTGTATGAATGCGCTTGAGTGTGTGCGCGTGCGTATGAATGCGCTTTGAGTGTGCGCGGCGCATGAATGCGCTTTGAGTGTGCGTGCGCAGTATGAATGCGCTTGAGTGTGTATGAACGCGTTTGTGTGCGCGTGAGAGTGTATGAACGCGCTTGAGTGTGCGTGCGTGTATGAATGCCTTTGAGTGTGTATGAACGCGCTTGTGTGTGCGTGAGAGTGTATGAATGCGCTTTGAGTGTGTGCGCGCGCGTGTATGAACGCGCTTGAGTGTGCGCGGCGTGAGTGTATGAATGCGCTTGAGTGTGTGCGCGCGTGTATGAATGCGCTTTGAGTGTGCGTGCGTGAGTGTGTATGAATGCGTTTGAGTGTGTATGAATGCGCTTTGTGTGTGCGTGAGAGTGTATGAATGCGCTTGAGTGTGTGCGTGCGTGTGTATGAATGCGTTTGAGTGTGCGTGCGTGAGTGTGTATGAATGCGTTTGAGTGTGTGCGTGTGTATGAATGCGTTTGAGTGTGTATGAATGCGCTTGTGTGTGCGTGCGTGAGAGTGTATGAATGCGCTTGTGTGTGCGCGTGCGTGAGAGTGTATGAATGCGTTTGTGTGTGCGTGCGTGCAGTATGAATGCGCTTTGAGTGTGTATGAACGCGCTTGTGTGTGTGTGCGTGTGTGTATGAATGCGCTTGTGTGTGCGCGCATGCGTGAGTGTGTATGAATGCGCTTTGAGTGTGCGTGCGTGTATGAATGCGTTTGAGTGTGTATGAATGCGTTTGTGTGTGCGTGAGAGTGTATGAATGCGCTTTGAGTGTGTGCGCAGCGTGTGTATGAATGCGCGCTTGAGTGTGCGTGCGTGAGTGTGTATGAATGCGCTTGAGTGTGTGCGCGTGTATGAACGCGCTTGAGTGTGTATGAATGCGCTTTGTGTGTGCGTGCGCGAGAGTGTATGAACGCGCTTGTGTGTGCGCGTGCGTGAGAGTATGAATGCGCTTTGTGTGTGCGCATGTGTGTATGAATGCGCTTGAGTGTGTATGAATGCGCTTGTGTGTGCGCGTGCGTGAGAGTGTATGAATGCGCTTGTGTGCGCGTGCGTGAGAGTGTATGAATGCGCTTTGTGTGTGTGCGCGTGTATGAATGCGTTTGAGTGTGCGTGCGTGAGTGTGTATGAATGCGTGCGTGCATGAATGTGTTTGAGTGTGCGTGCGTGAGTGTGTATGAATGCGTTTGTGTGTGCGCATGCAGTGTATGAATGCGTTTGAGTGTGCGTGCGTGTGGAGTGTGTATGAATGCTGCGTGCATGAATGTGTTTGTGTCGCGCATGCGTGTGTATGAACGCGCTTGAGTGTGCGCGCGCGTATGAATGCGTTTGAGTGTGCGTGCGTATGAATGTGTTTGAGTGTGTGCGTGCGTATGAATGTGTTTGAGTGTGTGCATGAATGCGCTTTGAGTGTGCGCGTGCGTGTATGAACGCGCTTGAGTGTGCGTGCGTGAGTGTGTATGAATGCGCGCGTGCGCATGAATGTGTTTGAGTGTGCGTGCGTGTGTATGAATGCGCGTTTGAGTGTGTGCGCGCGTATGAATGCGCTTGAGTGTGCGTGCGCATGAATGAACGCGCTTTGAGTGTGCGTGCGTGTATGAATGCGCTTTGAGTGTGTATGAATGCGCTTTGTGTGTGCGTGAGAGTGTATGAATGCGCTTGAGTGTGCGCGTGTAGTATGAATGCCTTTGAGTGTGTATGAACGCGCTTTGTGTGTGCGTGAGAGTGTATGAATGCGTTTGAGTGTGTGCGTATGCGTGTATGAATGCGCTTGAGTGTGCGTGCGTGAGTGTGTATGAATGCGTGCGTGCATGAATGTGTTTGAGTGTGCGTGCGTGTGTATGAATGCGCGAGTGCGCGTGCGTATGAATGCGTTTGAGTGTGCGTGCGTGTATGAATGCGTGGAGTGTGTATGAATGCGTTTGTGTGTGCGTGAGAGTGTATGAATGCGCTTTGAGTGTGCGTGCGTGTATGCGCTTTGAGTGTGTATGAACGCGTTTGTGTGTGCGTGAGAGTGTATGAACGCGCTTTGAGTGTGCGCGCGTGCAGGTATGAATGCGCTTTGAGTGTGCGCGCGTGAGTGTATGAATGCGTTTGAGTGTGTGCGCGTGCGCAGTATGAATGCGTTTGAGTGTGCGTGCGTGAGTGTGTATGAATGCGTTTGAGTGTGTGCGTGTGTATGAATGCGCTTTGAGTGTGTATGAATGCGTTTGTGTGTGCGTGAGAGTGTATGAATGCGCTTTGAGTGTGCGTGCGCAGTATGAATGCGCTTGAGTGTGTATGAATGCGCTTGTGTGTGCGTGAGAGTGTATGAATGCGCTTGAGTGTGTGCGCGCGTGTGTATGAATGCGCTTGAGTGTGCGTGCGTGAGTGTGTATGAATGCGCTTGAGTGTGCGCGCGTGAGTGTGTATGAATGCGCTTGAGTGTGTGCGTGTGTATGAATGCGCTTGAGTGTGTATGAATGCGTTTGTGTGCGCGCGCGTGAGAGTGTATGAATGCGCTTTGTGTGTGCGTGCGTGAGCAGTGTATGAATGCGCTTGTGTGCGCGCGCAGGTATGAATGCGCTTGAGTGTGTATGAATGCGTTTGTGTGTGCGCGTGAGTGTGTATGAATGCGTTTGTGTGTGCGTGCGTGAGAGTGTATGAATGCGTTTGTGTGTGTGTGTATGAATGCGTTTGAGTGTGCGTGCGTGAGTGTGTATGAATGCGCGTGCATGAATGTGTTTGAGTGTGCGTGCGTGAGTGTGTATGAATGCATTTGTGTGTGCGTGCGTGTATGAATGCGTTTGAGTGTGTATGAATGCGTTTGTGTGTGTGTGCGTGTGTATGAATGCGTTTGTGTGTGTGTGCGTGAGTGTATGAATGCGTTTGTGTGTGTGTGCGTGTGTATGAATGCGTTTGAGTGTGCGTGCGTGAGTGTGTATGAATGCGTGCGTGCATGAATGTGTTTGAGTGTGCGTGCGTGAGTGTGTATGAATGCGTTTGTGTGTGTGTGCGTGCGTGTATGAATGCGTTTGAGTGTGCGTGCGTGAGTGTGTATGAATGCTGCGTGCATGAATGTGTTTGTGTGCGTGCGTGTGTATGAATTCGTTTGAGTGTGTGCGTGCGTATGAATGCGTTTGAGTGTGCATGCCTGTATGAATGCGTTTGAGTGTGCGTGCGTGTATGAATGCGTTTGTGTGTGCCTGAGAGTGTATGAATGCGTTTGAGTGTGTGCATGAATGCGTTTGAGTGTGCGTGCGTGTATGAATGCGTTTGAGTGTGCGTGCGTGAGTGTGTATGAATGCGTGCGTGCATGAATGTGTTTGAGTGTGCGCGCGTGCAGTGTATGAATGCGCTTTGAGTGTGTGCGCGTGCGTATGAATGCGCTTTGAGTGTGCGTGCGCGTATGAATGCGCTTTGAGTGTGCGTGCATGAATGCGCTTGAGTGTGTATGAATGCGCTTTGTGTGTGCGTGAGAGTGTATGAATGCGCTTGAGTGTGTGCGTGTGTATGAATGCGTTTGAGTGTGTATGAACGCGCTTGTGTGTGCGTGCGTGAGAGTGTATGAATGCGTTTGTGTGTGCGTGCGTGAGAGTGTATGAATGCGCTTGTGTGTGCGCGCATGAATGCGTTTGAGTGTGCGTGCGTGAGTGTGTATGAATGCGCGTGCGTATGAATGTGTTTGAGTGTGCGTGCGTGAGAGTGTATGAATGCGCTTTGTGTGTGCGCGCGCGTGCGCGGAATGCGCGCTTGAGTGTGCGTGCGCGAGTGTGTATGAATGCTGCGCGCATGAATGTGTTTGTGTGCGTGCGCGTGTATGAATGCGTTTGAGTGTGTGCGTGCGTATGAATGCGTTTGAGTGTGCGTGCGTGTATGAATGCGTTTGTGTGTGCCTGAGAGTGTATGAATGCGTTTGAGTGTGTGCATGAACGCGCTTGAGTGTGCGCATGCGTGTATGAATGCGCTTGAGTGTGCGTGGCGCGGTATGAACGCGCTTGAGTGTGTATGAATGCGCTTGTGTGTGCGTGAGAGTGTATGAACGCGCTTTGAGTGTGCGTGCGTGTATGAATGCCTTTGAGTGTGTATGAATGCGTTTGTGTGTGCGTGAGAGTGTATGAATGCGCTTTGAGTGTGTGCGCGCAGCGTGTGTATGAATGCGTTTGAGTGTGCGTGCGTGTATGAATGCGTTTGAGTGTGTGCGTGTGTATGAATGCGTTTGAGTGTGTGCGTGTGTATGAACGCGCTTGTGTGTGCGTGCGTGAGTGTATGAACGCGTTTGAGTGTGTGCGCGCATGTGTATGAATGCGTTTGAGTGTGCGTGCGTGAGTGTGTATGAATGCGTTTGAGTGTGTGCGCGTGTATGAATGCGTTTGAGTGTGCGCGTGCGTGTATGAATGCGCTTGAGTGTGTATGAATGCGTTTGTGTGTGCGTGAGAGTGTATGAATGCGTTTGAGTGTGCGTGCGTGTATGAATGCGTTTGAGTGTGTATGAATGCGTTTGTGTGTGCGTGAGAGTGTATGAATGTGTTTGAGTGTGTGCGTGCGTGTATGAATGCGTTTGAGTGTGCGTGCGTGAGTGTATGAATGCGTTTGAGTGTGTGCGTGCGTGTATGAATGCGTTTGAGTGTGCGTGCGTGAGTGTGTATGAATGCGTTTGAGTGTGTGCGTGTGTATGAATGCGTTTGAGTGTGTATGAATGCGTTTGTGTGTGCGTGCGTGAGTGTATGAATGCGTTTGTGTGAGTGTGCGTGCGTGTATGAATGCCTTTGAGTGTGTATGAATGCGTTTGTGTGTGCGTGAGAGTGTATGAATGCGTTTGAGTGTGCGTGCGTGAGTGTATGAATGCGTTTGAGTGTGTGCGTGCGTGTATGAATGCGTTTGAGTGTGCGTGCGTGAGTGTGTATGAATGCGTTTGAGTGTGTGCGTGTGTATGAATGCGTTTGAGTGTGTATGAATGCGTTTGAGTGTGCGTGCGTGTATGAATGCGTTTGAGTGTGTATGAATGCGTTTGTGTGTGCGTGAGAGTGTATGAATGCGTTTGAGTGTGTGCGCGTGTGTATGAATGCGTTTGAGTGTGCGTGCGTGAGTGTGTATGAATGCGTTTGAGTGTGTGCGTGTGTATGAATGCGTTTGAGTGTGTATGAATGCGTTTGTGTGTGCGTGCGTGAGAGTGTATGAATGCGTTTGTGTGTGCGTGCGTGAGAGTGTATGAATGCGTTTGTGTGTGCGTGCGTGTGTATGAATGCGCTGAGTGTATGAATGCGTTTGTGTGTGCGTGCGTGAGAGTGTATGAATGCGTTTGTGTGTGCGTGCGTGAGAGTGTATGAATGCGTTTGTGTGTGTGTGCGTGTGTATGAATGCGTTTGAGTGTGCGTGCGTGAGTGTGTATGAATGCGTGCGTGCATGAATGTGTTTGAGTGTGCGTGCGTGAGTGTGTATGAATGCGTTTGTGTGTGCGTGCGTGTGTGTATGAATGCGTTTGAGTGTGCGTGCGTGAGTGTGTATGAATGCTGCGTGCATGAATGTGTTTGTGTGCGTGCGTGTGTATGAATGCGTTTGAGTGTGTGCGTGCGTATGAATGCGTTTGAGTGTGCGTGCGTATGAATGTGTTTGAGTGTGTGCGTGCGTATGAATGTGTTTGAGTGTGTGCATGAATGCGTTTGAGTGTGCGTGCGTGTATGAATGCGTTTGAGTGTGCGTGCGTGAGTGTGTATGAATGCGCGTGCGTATGCATGAATGTGTTTGAGTGTGCGTCGCGTGTGTATGAATGCGCGCTTGAGTGTGTGCGTGCGTATGAATGCGTTTAGAGTGCGCGCGTGCGTGTATGAATGCGTTTGAGTGTGCGTGTGTATGAATGCGTTTGAGTGTGTATGAATGCGTTTGTGTGTGCGTGAGAGTGTATGAATGCGTTTGAGTGTGCGTGCGTGTATGAATGCCTTTGAGTGTGTATGAATGCGTTTGTGTGTGCGTGAGAGTGTATGAATGCGTTTGAGTGTGCGTGCGTGAGTGTATGAATGCGTTTGAGTGTGTGCGTGCGTGTATGAATGCGTTTGAGTGTGCGTGCGTGAGTGTGTATGAATGCGTTTGAGTGTGTGCGTGTGTATGAATGCGTTTGAGTGTGTATGAATGCGTTTGTGTGTGCGTGAGAGTGTATGAATGCGTTTGAGTGTGCGTGCGTGTATGAATGCGTTTGAGTGTGTATGAATGCGTTTGTGTGTGCGTGAGAGTGTATGAATGCGTTTGAGTGTGTGCGTGCGTGTGTATGAATGCGTTTGAGTGTGCGTGCGTGAGTGTGTATGAATGCGTTTGAGTGTGCGTGCGTGAGTGTGTATGAATGCGTTTGAGTGTGTGCGTGTATGAATGCGTTTGAGTGTGTATGAATGCGTTGTGTGTGCGTGCGTGAGAGTGTATGAATGCGTTTGTGTGTGCGTGCGTGAGTGTGTATGAATGCGTTTGTGTGTGCGTGCGTGTGTATGAATGCGTTTGAGTGTGTATGAATGCGTTTGTGTGTGCGTGCGTGAGAGTGTATGAATGCGTTTGTGTGTGCGTGCGTGAGAGTGTATGAATGCGTTTGTGTGTGTGTGTGTGTATGAATGCGTTTGAGTGTGCGTGCGTGAGTGTGTATGAATGCGTGCGTGCATGAATGTGTTTGAGTGTGCGTGCGTGAGTGTGTATGAATGCATTTGTGTGTGCGTGCGTGCGTGTATGAATGCGTTTGAGTGTGCGTGCGTGAGTGTGTATGAATGCTGCGCATGAATGTGTTTGTGTGCGCGCGTGTGTATGAATGCGTTTGAGTGTGTGCGTGCGTATGAATGCGTTTGAGTGTGCATGCCTGTATGAATGCGTTTGAGTGTGCGTGCGTGTATGAATGCGTTTGTGTGTGCCTGAGAGTGTATGAATGCGTTTGAGTGTGTGCATGAATGCGTTTGAGTGTGCGTGCGTGTATGAATGCGTTTGAGTGTGCGTGCCTGAGTGTATGAATGCGTGCGTGCATGAATGTGTTTGAGTGTGCGTGCGTGTGTATGAATGCGTTTGAGTGTGTGCGTGCGTATGAATGCGTTTGAGTGTGCGTACGTGTATGAATGCGTTTGAGTGTGCGTGCATGAATGCGTTTGAGTGTGTATGAATGCGTTTGTGTGTGCGTGAGAGTGTATGAATGCGTTTGAGTGTGTGCGTGTGTATGAATGCGTTTGAGTGTGTATGAATGCGTTTGTGTGTGCGTGCGTGAGAGTGTATGAATGCGTTTGTGTGTGCGTGCGTGAGTGTATGAATGCGTTTGTGTGTGCGTGCGTATGAATGCGTTTGAGTGTGCGTGCGTGAGTGTGTATGAATGCGTGCGTGCATGAATGTGTTTGAGTGTGCGTGCGTGAGTGTGTATGAATGCGTTTGTGTGTGCGTGCGTGCGTGTATGAATGCGTTTGAGTGTGCGTGCGTGAGTGTGTATGAATGCTGCGTGCATGAATGTGTTTGTGTGCGTGCGTGTGTATGAATGCGTTTGAGTGTGTGCGTGCGTATGAATGCGTTTGTGTGTGCCTGAGAGTGTATGAATGCGTTTGAGTGTGTGCATGAATGCGTTTGAGTGTGCGTGCGTGTATGAATGCGTTTGAGTGTGTATGAATGCGTTTGTGTGTGCGTGAGTGTATGAATGCGTTTGAGTGTGCGTGCGTGTATGAATGCCTTTGAGTGTGTATGAATGCGTTTGTGTGTGCGTGAGTGTATGAATGCGTTTGAGTGTGTGCGTGCGTGTGTATGAATGCGTTTGAGTGTGCGTGCGTGTATGAATGCGTTTGAGTGTGTGCGTGTGTATGAATGCGTTTGAGTGTGTGCGTGTGTATGAATGCGTTTGAGTGTGTGCGTGTGTATGAATGCGTTTGTGTGTGCGTGCGTGAGTGTATGAATGCGTTTGAGTGTGTGCGTGCGTGTATGAATGCGTTTGAGTGTGCGTGCGTGTGTGTATGAATGCGTTTGAGTGTGTGCGTGTGTATGAATGCGTTTGAGTGTGCGTGCGTGTATGAATGCGTTTGAGTGTGTATGAATGCGTTTGTGTGTGCGTGAGAGTGTATGAATGCGTTTGAGTGTGCGTGCGTGTATGAATGCGTTTGAGTGTGTATGAATGCGTTTGTGTGTGCGTGAGAGTGTATGAATGTGTTTGAGTGTGTGCGTGCGTGTATGAATGCGTTTGAGTGTGCGTGCGTGAGTGTGTATGAATGCGTTTGAGTGTGCGTGCGTGTGTATGAATCGCGTTTGAGTGTGCGTGTGTGCGAGTGTGTATGAATGCGTTTGAGTGTGTGCGTGTGTATGAATGCGTTTGAGTGTGTATGAATGCGTTTGTGTGTGCGTGCGTGAGTGTATGAATGCGTTTGTGTGTGCGTGCGTGAGAGTGTATGAATGCGTTTGTGTGTGCGTGCGTGAGTGTGTATGAATGCGTGCGTGCATGAATGTGTTTGAGTGTGCGTGCGTGTGTATGAATGCGTTTGAGTGTGTGCGTGCGTATGAATGCGTTTGAGTGTGCGTGCGTGTATGAATGCGTTTGAGTGTGCGTGCGTGTATGAATGCGTTTGAGTGTGTATGAATGCGTTTGTGTGTGCGTGAGAGTGTATGAATGCGTTTGAGTGTGCGTGCGTGTATGAATGCCTTTGAGTGTGTATGAATGCGTTTGTGTGTGCGTGAGAGTGTATGAATGCGTTTGAGTGTGTGCGTGCGTGTGTATGAATGCGTTTGAGTGTGCGTGCGTGAGTGTATGAATGCGTTTGAGTGTGTGCGTGCGTGTATGAATGCGTTTGAGTGTGCGTGCGTGAGTGTGTATGAATGCGTTTGAGTGTGTGCGTGTGTATGAATGCGTTTGAGTGTGTATGAATGCGCGCTTGAGTGTGCGTGCGTGTATGAATGCGTTTGAGTGTGTATGAATGCGTGTGCGTGCGTGAGTGTGATGAATGCGTTTGAGTGTGTGTGCGAGCGTGTATGAATGCGTTTGAGTGTGTGCGTGCGTGAGTGTGTATGAATGCGTTTGAGTGTGTGCGTGTGCGAATGTGCGTTTGAGTGTGTATGAATGCGTTTGAGTGTGTGCGCGTGTATGTATGAATGCGTTTGAGTGTGCGTGCGCGAGTGTATGAATGCGTTGTGTGTGTGTGCAGTGTGAATGCGTTTGAGTGTGCGTGAATGAATGCGTGCATGTAGTGTGTATGAATGCGTTTGAGTGTGTGAGTGTATGAATGCGTTTGTGTGTGTGTGCGTGTGTATGAATGCGTTTGAGTGTGCGTGCGTGAATGTGTGAACGAAGTGTATGAATGCGTTTGTGTGTGCGTGCGTGAGAGTGTATGAATGCGTTTGTGTGTGCGTGCGTGTGTATGAATGCGTTTGAGTGTGCGTGCGTGAGTGTGTATGAATGCGCGTGCATGAATGTGTTTGAGTGTGCGTGCATGTGTGTATGAATGCGTTTGAGTGTGTGCGTGCGTATGAATGCGTTTGAAGTGTGCGTGCGCATGAATGCGCGTTTGCGTGCGTGATGCGTGAATGTATGAATGCGTTTGTGTGTGCGTGAGTGTGTATGAATGCGTTTAGAGTGTGCGTGCGTGCATGTATGAATGCGTTTGTAATGTGCGTGCGTGTGTGTATGATGAAATGCGTTTGAATGTGTGTGCGTGCGTGTGTATGAATGCGTTTGAGTGTGTGCGTGCGTATGAATGCGTTTGAGTGTGCGTGCGTGCATGAACGTGTTTGTGTGTGTGCATATGAATGCGCGTTTGTGTGTGCGTGCGTGTGTATGAATGCGTTTGAGTGTGCGTGCGTGAATGAATGCGTTGAGTGTGTATGAATGCGTTGTGTGTGCATGAATGTGTTTGAGTGTGCGCGTGCGTGTGTATGAATGCGTTTGAGTGTGCGTGCGCGTGTGTATGAATGCGTTTGAGTGTGCGCGTGATGTATGAATGCGCGTGTATGAATGCGTTTGAGTGTGCGTGCAGTGTATGAATGCGCTTGAGTGTGTATGAATGCGTTTGTGTGTGCGTGAGAGTGTATGAATGCGTTTGATGTGCGTGCGTGTATGAATGCGTTTGAAGTGTGTATGAATGCGTTTGTGTGTGCGTGAAGTGTATGAATGCGTTTGAGTGTGTGCGTGCGTGTGTATGAATGCGTTTGAGTGTGCGTGCGTGAGTGAGTGTATGAATGCGTTTGAGTGTGTGCGTGCGTGTATGAATGCGTTTGAGTGTGCGCAGCGTGAATGCGTATGAATGTGTATGAATGTTTGAGTGTGCGTGTGTATGAATGCGTTTGAGTGTGTATGAATGCGTTTGAGTGTGCGTGCGTGTATGAATGCGTTTGAGTGTGCGCATGCGTGTATGAATGCGCGTGAGTGTGTATGAATGCGTTTGTGTGCGTGTGAGAGTGTATGAATGCGTTTGAGTGTGCGCGCGTGTATGAATGCGTTTGTGTGCGTATGAATGCGTTTGAGTGTGCGTGCGTGAGTGAATGAATGCGTTTGAGTGTGCGTGCGTGAGTGTGTATGAATGCGTTTGAGTGTGTGCGCGTGTGTATGAATGCGCTTTGAGTGTGTATGAATGCGTTTGTGTGTGCGTGCGTGAGTGTATGAATGCGTTTGTGTGTGCGTGCGTGAGTGTATGAATGCGTTTGTGTGCGTGCGTGCGTGTGAATGAATGCGTTTGAGTGCGTGTGCGCTGAATGCGTTTGCGTGCGTGCGCGTGAGTGTATGAATGCGTTTGTGTGTGCGTGCGTGATGAATGTGTATGAATGCGTGTTGTGTGTGCGTGCGTGTGTATGAATGCGCTTGTGTGTGCGTGCGTGTGTGTATGAATGCGCTTGAGTGTGCGTGCGTGAATGTGTATGAATGCGTGCGTGCATATGAATGTGTGAATGTGTGAAGTGTGCGTGTGTGAGTGTGATGAATGCGTTTGTGTGTGCGCGTGCGTGCGTGTATGAATGCGTTTGAGTGTGCGTGCGTGAGTGTGTGAATGCGTTTGAGTGCGTGCATGAATGTGTTTGATGTGTTGAATGTGTGCGCGCATGTTGAGTGTGTGCGAGTGTGTATGAATGCGTTTGAGTGTGTGCGTGCGTGCGTATGAATGCGCTTTGAGTGTGCGCGCCTGTATGAATGCGTTTGAGTGTGCGTGTGTATGAATGCGTTTGAGTGTGCGAATGCGTTTGTGCCGTGCGAGAGTGTATGAATGCGTTTGAGTGTGTGCATGAATGCGTTTGAATGCGCGTTGAGTGTGTATGAATGCGTGTGAGTGTGTGTGAATGCGCGAGTGTGCGTGCCTGTGTGTATGAATGCGTGTGTGATGTGTGCGTGTATGAATGCGTTTGAGTGTATGAATGAATGCGCTTGAGCGTTTGAAGTGTGTGCGTGCGTATGAATGCGTTTGAGTGTGCGTGCGTGTATATGAATGCGTTTGAGTGTGCGTGCGTGCGTGAATGCGTTTGAGTGTGTATGAATGCGTTTGTGTGTGCGTGTGAGTGTATGAATGCGCTTTGTGTGCGTGAGCGTATGAATGCGTTTGAGTGTGTGCGTGTGTGTATGAATGCGTTTGAGTGTGTGCGTGCATGTATGAATGCGTTTGTGTGTGCGTGCGTGAAGTGTATGAATGCGTTTGTGTGTGCGCGTGAGAGTGTATGAATGCGTTTGTGTGTGCGTGCGTGTATGAATGCGTTTGAGTGTGCGTGCGTGAGTGTATGAATGCGTTTGAGTGTGTTTGATGAATGCGTGAGTGAATGCGTTGAGTGAGTGCGTATGAATGCGTTGTGTGCGTGTGCGTGTATGAATGCGCTTTGAGTGTGCGTGAATGCGTTTGTGTGTGTATGAATGCGCTTGAGTGTGCGTGAATGTGTTTGAACGCGTGCGTGTATGTGTGTATGAATGCGTTTGGAGTGTGCGTGCGTATGAATGCGTTTGAGTGTGCGTGCGTGAGTGTGTATGAATGCGTTTGTGTGTGCGTGAGTGTATGAATGCGTTTGAGTGTGTGCATGAATGCGTTTGAGTGTGCGTGCGTGTATGAATGCGTTTGAGTGTGCGTGCGTGCAGTGTATGAATGCGTTTGAGTGTGTATGAATGCGTTTGTGTGCGTGCGTGTGTATGAATGCGTTTGAGTGTGCGTGCGTGTATGAATGCGCTTTGAGTGTGTATGAATGCGTTTGTGTGTGCGTGAGTGTATGAATGCGTTTGAGTGTGTGCGTGCGTGTGTATGAATGCGTTTGAGTGTGCGTGCGTGTATGAATGCGTTTGAGTGTGCGTGCGTGTATGAATGCGTTTGAGTGTGTATGAATGCGTTTGTGTGTGCGTGAGAGTGTATGAATGCGTTTGAGTGTAATGCGTGCGAATGCGTATGAGTGTGTATGAATGCGTTTGTGTGTGCGTGAGTGTGTATGAATGCGCTTTGAGTGTGCGCGTGTGTATGAATGAATTTGAGTGTGCGTGCGTGTATGAATGCGTTTGAGTGTGCGTGAAGTGTATGAATGCGTTTGAGTGTGTGCGTGCGTGTATGAATGCGTTTGAGTGTGCGTGCGTGTATGAATGCGTTTGAGTGTGCGTGAATGCGCTTATGAATGCGCTTGAGTGCGTGCGTGTATGAATGCGTTTGAGTGTGCGTGCGTGTATGAATGCGTTTGAGTGTGCGTGCGTGAAGTGTATGAATGCGTTTGAGTGTGTGTATGAATCGTGTATGAATGCGTTTGAGTGTGTGTATGAATGCGTTTGAGTGTGCGTGTGTATGAATGCGTTTGAGTGTGCGCGTGAGTGTATGAATGCGTTTGTGTGCGCGTGTGCGTGAACGTGTATGAATGCGTTTGTGTGTGTGCGTGAAGTGAATGCGCTTTGAGTGCGTTTGAACGCGCTTGTGTGCGTGCGTGTGTATGAATGCGTTTGTGTGTGCGTGCGTGCGTGAATGCGTTTGAATGCGTGCGTGCATGAATGCGTGTTTGAACGTGCGTGCGTTGAGTGTGTATGAATGCGTGTGTGTGTGCGTGAATGCGCTTTGAGTGCGCGTGCGTGTGTATGAATGCGTTTGAGTGTGCGTGCGTGAATGTGTATGAATGCGTGCGTGCGTGAATGTGTTTGAGTGTGCGTATGAATGCGTTTGAGTGTGTGCGTGCGTGTATGAATGCGTTTGAGTGTGCGTGCGTGTATGAATGCGTTTGAGTGTGTATGAATGCGTTTGTGTGTGCGTGAGAGTGTATGAATGCGTTTGAGTGTGCGTGCGTGTATGAATGCCTTTGAGTGTGTATGAATGCGTTTGTGTGTGCGTGAGAGTGTATGAATGCGTTTGAGTGTGTGCGTGCGTGTATGAATGCGTTTGAGTGTGCGTGCGTGAGTGTATGAATGCGTATGAATGCGTTTGTGTGCGTGCGTGTATGAATGCGTTTGAGTGTGCGTGCGTATGAATGCGTTTGAGTGTGTGCGTGTGTATGAATGCGTTTGAGTGTGTATGAATGCGTTTGTGTGTGCGTGAGAGTGTATGAATGCGTTTGAGTGTGCGTGCGTGAGTGTGTATGAATGCGTTTGAGTGTGTATGAATGCGTTTGTGTGTGCGTGCGTGAGTGTATGAATGCGTTTGTGTGTGCGTGCGAGTGTATGAATGCGTTTGTGCGTGCGTATGAATGCGTGCGTG
The DNA here is from genome assembly GCA_018749465.1 of Paracanthobrama guichenoti. Classification (NCBI taxonomy): domain Eukaryota; kingdom Metazoa; phylum Chordata; class Actinopteri; order Cypriniformes; family Gobionidae; genus Paracanthobrama; species Paracanthobrama guichenoti. Next base: position 165,967 of record JAGHMJ010002283.1, read on the forward strand.
CATGAATGTGTTTGAGTGTGCGTGCGTGAGTGTGTATGAAGGCATTTGTGTGTGCGTGCGTGAGTGTGTATGAATGCGTTTGTGTGTGCGTGCGTGAGTGAGTGTATGAATGCGTTTGAGTGTGCGTGCATGAATGCATTTGAGTGTATGAATGCGTTTGTGTGTGCGTGAGTGTATGAATGCGTTTGAGTGTGCGTGCGTGTATGAATGCGTTTGAGTGTGTATGAATGCGTTTGTGTGTGCGTGAGTGTATGAATGCGTTTGAGTGTGTGCGTGCGTGTATGAATGCGTTTGAGTGTGCGTGCGTGTATGAATGCGTTTGAGTGTGCGTGCGTAAGTGTGTATGAATGCGTGCGTGCATGAATGTGTTTGAGTGTGCGTGCGTGAGTGTGTATGAATGCGTTTGAGTGTGTGCGTGCGTGTATGAATGCGTTTGAGTGTGCGTGCGTAAGTGTGTATGAATGCGTGCGTGCATGAATGTGTTTGAGTGTGCGTGCGTGAGTGTGTATGAATGCGTTTGAGTGTGTGCGTGCATGAATGCGTTTGAGTGTGCGTGCGTGAGAGTGTATGAATGCGTTTGAGTGTGCGTGCGTGAGAGTGTATGAATGCGTTTGAGTGTGTGCGTGCGTGAGAGTGTATGAATGCGTTTGAGTGTGTGCGTGCGTGTATGAATGCGTTTGAGTGTGCGTGCGTAAGTGTGTATGAATGCGTGCGTGCATGAATGTGTTTGAGTGTGCGTGCGCGTGTATGAATGCGTTTGTGTGTGCATGCGTGAGTGTGTATGAATGCGCACGTGCATGAATGTGTTTGTGTGTGCGTGCGTGTGTATGAATGCGTTTGTGTGTGCGTGCGTGTATGAATGCGTTTGTGTGTGCGTGCGTGAGTGTGTATGAATGTGTGTGTGTATGCATGTTTGAGTGCGTGTGTGAGTGAGTGAACGTGCGAGAGTGAATGTGTGTGCATGCGTGTGTGTGTGTGAGAGAGTGCGTGCGTGCGATTCCATTCAGGTCTTCACACGAGATCAGCTGTAAACAGACACTTCAGAAGAACCGCTGTATCGTCAGGAGACAGACAACACAATGAACAGAGTCGCGTGTACAAGTCAAACATGTTTATTAAAGATCGTTTATGCTTTCTTCTGTTCTGCTTTCTGGAGCTTCTTCATCTCGTGCTTGATGATCTTGTTCCTCTGTGGAGAGAAGAGACTCGGTTCATGCACTCATATCCTCAGATCAGACTGAGCTCATTCTCTATATTCACTGAGTCCAAACGTACCATTTTCTTGGCCTTCATCACCTTGAAGCGATCGAAGTCAGACATCTTTGCCCTCTGTGGAGAGAAACGCATGATTATGAATCAGATGATGATCAACAGCAGCGCTGTGTCTGGAGGAACAGGTGAACGCACCTTCTTCCTGGCCTCGATCTTCTTGGCCCAGTTGCTCTCCTCCCACTTCTTATTGATCTCGGCCTTCTCCCAGGCGCGTCTGACGTACTTCTGACGGGCACTGAGGAGACAACAGAGAGATTAGCCTCCATCAGCCAGAGCGGCCCGACCGGAGGATCTCAGAAACCGCACATCTGTGACGTACACTGGGGTACATGCCAATGCCTTCACGGCAGACGCGAATGAAGTGCGTGTGATTTACATGTCAATGTAAAGTACAAGTCAATTCAAAGATGAGAATAGACATCGGGCGACGAGAACTGAGCGTTTCGGGCGCAGGAGTTGAATAATATCTGGCGGATATTCGCGCCGCGTTAACCAATCAGGAGCTTGCTCTAGTCGTGACAATGAGGACAAGATCATGTGTGGATACCCGGAGCGCTACGACACTTCTTACTTTATAGAAACGGATAAAAAGGATCTTGCTTGGAAGAAAGTGAGCGAGAGGACAGTCTGGTAAGCTGTAAAAATGCTCTTTACTCAATTTGAGCTACACATGGGGCGACTTCAGAGTGATTGGGCCATCGAGACCACCAATCACGAGAGGACTGGCAGAAGCCCCTCCCATTACACGCCTGTTGTGAAGCGAATGTCACGTGAATGAAGCCAGTAAACTCCATATTCAAGCGTCCAACTTCACACGAATAGCACGGTTTATTCACGCTGAGTCACGCCTGGTGTGAACGCAGTTACAGCGCTGATCTCAGATCAGACGGAGCCAGCGCACATTTAACATCCTCTAGTGCTCCACACACGGACCAGCGGTGTGTGCGCGCACGTTTAATCACGTCACAGCCGTGCGTCTGATCACGAGCGATGGGTTATTCTGACACACAGATGTAAACGGTGTTTAAACGCTCAGAGACTGAACAGATCCTGCCTCGTTTCAGGAGTTTGAGCTTACAGATTTATACGGTGCCCTCAACCGTTTTATTTCTCTCCATGGCCAGATTTTAATCTTCACGCGTGTAATGAGAGTGTGTGAGAGAGAGTGTGAGTGTGTGTGTGGCAGGCCTGTGTGTTATTGGTTGTTCCAGGGCTTCATGACACTAAAGTATGACACGTGTCACGTGACCTGCCGCCTCAATCTTCCAGGCACTGTTTTCTGAACGCGGGGCTGATGGGACGCCGGCTCACCTGTGCGGGACTTTGATGACGTAGTCGGTCAGCTGCAGGCACTTGAAGGGCATCCCCTGCCGCTTGACCCCAGTGCACGGGCCGTCCACCAGCGCCTGGACACACAACACGCTCAGCCCTGACCCGACACCACGACACCTCATAGATACAGTACAGCCGTGCAGAAACTCACCCTGTTCTGGTCAATCACATCTACAATGGCCACCAGCTTCCCCTCGTGAGGTCCGAAAGCCACGAAGGCCACGCGGCCGATCTCGACAAAGCGTTTGAACACCTGGAGAAAAACACACAGGAAATAAGACCACTAATGCATGACCACAGATCTCATCACGACTGCCTCCCACAGCACATACAGCGGACCTTAAAGGGACAGTTCACACAAACGGACCCCATTAACGTCCATAGTATGAAAAATATACCATATAAGGTTACCTATATTCCTCAAAAGAGCTTCTTTTGTGTTCAGCAGCAGAAAGAAACTCATACAGGACAACATGAGGGCGAATAAAAGACACGGCTGTAATTGTGAACGGTCCCTTTAAGCGTGTCGGTGTGACCGGGACATCCCGCGGTAAAGCGCGCTCATCGCGAGCGTTTCGGTCATCTAGCCTCATTAGTTGATCGTCTGCAGACCCTGGCCTAACTCTTTCACACACTCTCGCTCACACACACACACTCACACCACGTTGTTTCGCCACACATCTGACGCGCTTTCTCTCACCGATAGCGCTAAAACCGGCATTTATACCTCTAAACTACGACACATAGGCGCACTGAGGTATTAAAACACATCTCCAGTGCGTTATGCGTCTGTAATGCAACAAAAAACCGCATATTTTCATGATTTTAGGCTCCGCGTTAGTGAGTTCACTCACCATGATGGCAGACCGTGCTCGAAAAGGACGAAGCCACTTCCGCTCTGGGTGAAGAGCCTTCCGGTTTCACACCGCGCATGCGCGGCGTCACCAAACGTGCAGATTCGGTTACAATGTACAAGCCATCCTGTTTTTAATTTTTTAACAGTTTATATCATACAAGGTCAAACACACATGCTGTGACAACAACAATAATAATAATAAAAACGTATTATAAAGAATAAACACACGCGAGTTAAAACAGAACCACGTGATGAAGTAATTATGAATAACTCATTCAGTTTTAATAATTTTTTACACGGACTGTACAAAAGAACCGAATATTTAAGAACAAAGTAAACACATTACTCAGGAAATCTCCTGTAGCCGAATCGCTTACTCTCCGTTTGAGAGATTTTATTTGTTGTGTCTGTCAGTATTATTTAATGAGCTAAACTGAATTAACAAGGGACAGGATTTTATATTAACATGAACAAAGAAGAATAAATACTGCAACAAATGTAATTTCTGCAGGTTTAATGAAGGCACATTTTAAGAGCAATTAAAGATACTTTAATCTGACATCACACGTGTTCTCTAAAGTAAATGAGTTATTAGTGCCACTCATCAGAATATCATTCCCAACACATCTCCATTACTTCATTTCACAAAACACAGCTTAAGGTTCGATGGGAACTCTTGATTTCATGATTAAAAGAAGAGCAAACACCCAGGACAGGTGTGCTCCCGTCTCACGCAGAAAACAAGACGTCATTTCTTCATTTTGCTCATTAAATGTGTCCTGATTTAAGGAAAACTAAAATCCTCATTTTTTGCAGTGCATGCGATTCAATATCCATTTTAATTGTTCTGGCCTCTGCTTTAATGGTCAGATTAAATGTGACTCTCGCTCATCTTCTGAACACACATGAAGAGATCTGTAATGAAATGGAAAGATTTCTGTCCTCCATTGACAGGCTAAGCAACTTCCACAGACGCTTCAGAAAGCTCATAAAGAGATGGGAAAACTGATCCATACGGATCGAACGGATTATTCCAGATGTTCTGAAGAGACTCCATGGCTTTATATGAGGAAGGAAAGTAACGGGTTTGATTGACATTAGGGAGGAAATGATCCCAGGATTCTCATTAATGGGTGAACTGGCCCTTTAAGAGTCTGACCGACTGTTGATTTATTCATCCGTGACATTCTGCATTATACAGTAAAGTCTGTTTTTATGAATGGATTCTGCATCACAGAAATCACAGGGCCCTGATTTAATGCCATGATACTGAATTGAACACGTTCTGATCCTTTTAAGGCGTTACGTTGTGAGGGTCAGATTAAGACCCGCAGACACCCTGAAGGTCATCATGAGCTCATTAAGGGTGAGTTAATAAAGATCCTCATCCTCAGAAATGTGTTTCAGATCACTGTGTAACAGCATGGCTGAACAAAAACAGAACAGGAGAATTAAAAAGGACAAACTTTATTAATATTCACAATTTAAATCATGAGCTTTAAAAGCAGTTCCAGCTATACAACAGAGAGTTAAAGTCTTAATGCAGTCATCAGCGGCAGCCCACGAAGGACTCGTTGTACAGGTCCATGCTCTTGAGCGAGCTGCGGCGGGACGCCTGCTTCTGTTTGAAGATGGGAGAGCGCAGGAAACGCGTGTCGGTGAACTTATCACCGCGCCGGAGCTTCCTGCAACACAAAGACTTGTTAGGAAAGGAGAGAGAAGAGGAGGAGAAGAGAGAGAGGAGGAGAGAAGAGAGAGGAGGAGAAGAGAGAGAGGAGGAGAGAAGAGAGAAGAGAGAGGAGAGAGGAGGAGAGAAGAGAGAGGAGAAGAGAGGAGAGAAGAGAGAGGAGGAGAAGAGAGAGGAGAGAGGAGAAGAGAGAGGAGAAGAAGAGAGGAGAAGAGAGAGAGGAGGAGAAGAGAGAGAGAGGAGAGAGAGAGGAGAAGAGAGAGAGAGAGAGAGAGAGAGAGAGAGGAGAAGAGAGAGGAGAAGAAGAGAGAGAGGAGAGAGAGAAGAGAGGAAGGAGGAGAGGAGAGAGAGAGGAGAGAGGAGGAGAACAGAGGAGAGAGGAGGAGAAGAGAGGGAGGAGAGAAGAGAGAGAGGAGAGGAAAGGAGAAGAGAGAGGAGGAGGAGAGAGGAGAGAAGAGAGAGGAGGAGAGGAGAGAGAGAGAGAGAGAGGAGGAGAAGAGAGAGAGAAGAGGAGAGAGGAGGAGAGAGAGAGGAGAGAGAGAGAGGAGGAGGAGAGAGAGAGGAGAGGAGGAGAGAGAGGAGAGGAGAGAAAGAGAGAGGAGGAGAGAAGAGAGAGAAAGAGAGAGGAGAGAGAGAGAGAGGAGAGGAGGAGAAGAGAGAGAGAGAGAGAGGAGAGAGAGGAGGAGAAGAGAGAGGAGAGAGAGAGAGAGAAGAGAGAGGAGGAGGAGAAGAGAGAGGAGAGAAGAGAGAGAGGAGAGAGAGAGAGAGAGAGGAGAGAGAGAGAGAGGAGGAGAGGAGAGGAGGAGAGGAGAGAGGAGGAGAGAGAGAGGAGGAGAGAGAGAGAGGAGAGAGAGAGGAGGAGAAGAGAGAGAGAGAGAGAGAGAGAGAGAGAGGAGGAGAGGAGAGAGAGAGGAGGAGGAGAGAGAGGAGAGAGAGAGAGAGAGAGAGAGAGAGGAGAGAGGAGGAGGAGAGAGAGGAGGAGGAGGAGAGAGAGAGAGGAGGAGAGAGAGAGAGAGAGAGAGAGAGAGAGAGAGGAGGAGAGGAGAGAGAGAGAGAGAGAGAGGAGAGAGAGAGAGAGGAGAGGAGAAGAGAGAGAGGAGAGAGAGAGGAGAGAGAGAGAGAGAGAAGAGAGAGAGGAGAGAGGAGGAGAGAGAGGAGAGAGAGAGAGGAGAGAGAAGAGAGAGGAGGAGAGAGAGAGGAGGAGAGAAAGAGAGGAGAGAGAGAGAGGAGAGGAGAGAGAGGAGGAGAGGAGAGAGAGAGGAGAGAGAGAGAGAGAGAGAGAGAGAAGAGAGAGAGGAGAGGAGAGAGAGAGAGGAGAGAGAGAGAGGAGGAGAGCAGAGGAGAGAGGAGAGAGAGAGAGAGGAGAGAGAGGAGAGAGAGGAGGAGAAGAGAGAGGAGAGAGAGAGAGAGAGGAGAGAGAGGAGGAGAGAGAGGAAAGGAGGAGAAGAGAGAGGAGAGGAGAGAGAGAGAGAGAGGAGGAGAGAGAGAGAGGAGAAGAGAGAGGAGGAGAGAGGAGGAGGAGAGGAAAGGAGGAGAAGAGAGAGGAGAGAGGAGGAGAGGAGGAGAGAGAGGAGAAGAGAGAGGAGAGAGAGAGAGAGGAGAGAGAGAGAGAGAGAGAGAGGAGAGGAGAGGAGGAGGAGAGAGAGAGAGGAGAGAGAGAGAGGAGGAGAGGAGAGAGAGGAGGAGAGAGAGAGGAGGAGAAGAGAGAGGAGAGGAGAGAGAGAGGAGAGAGAGAGAGGAGGAGAAGAGAGAGGAGGAGAGAGGAGGAGAGGAAAGGAGGAGAAGAGAGAAGGAGAGGAAAGGAGGAGAAGAGAGAGGAGAGGAGAGAGGAGGAGAGGAGAGAGAGGAGGAGAAGAGAGAGGAGGAGAGAGGAGGAGAGGAGAGAGAGGAGCACGTACGAGCTGATGGACGGCTCCTTGTAGTTGACGGGGCCGGTGCAGCGGCGCCTGCGGCTGGAGCTCGGGGGCGTGGTTGGAGCGGATGACGGCTTCTGATAGGCTGCGGGGGAGAGATTGCTCACGTCACCCAATGCCACGCCTAGAAAGGAGCGGACCACCATCCCTGCAGAAACACACGTGCCACGCGTCAGTCTACACCAGGACACGTGCACAGATCGAGAGAAACGAGAAACGCACCTCTTCTTCTGCGTCGGTCCGTCACCAAAGGCAGCTCGTTCTCCTGATCGCTGGGACACTTCGGGAACTCAAAAATCGGGCAGGCAATCATCATAAGCTCCGCCTCTCCGTCAGGAATATCAGGGATGGGAGACTCCAGAGGAACAGCAGGAGGTGCTGCAGGGAAACAACAGCACAAGCCTCTTTACTTTTCATGGAGAAAGGGCTAAGATGAGCCAGTGGGTAAGTTGACCCACCCCCTTTATCTTGGCAACCATATGCTTTTACTGTCATGTGACCATATATATTTCACCCACCCATAATTAAAGAGGTAAATCATCTTTACTTGGGTTTGAATTCAGTCAGATGGTGCAACTGACTCCTGACCTGGGGCAAACTGAGCCACAGCAACACTTTTATAAGAAGCCATATCTGTCATGGCTGTGTTCTGATCTTTTAACATGACCTTCTGAAATTACCCCAGACACTCATGTTCTCTCATCTCGAGGACCACGAGTACAGAAGCGGCTCATCTTACCCCACTCTCCCCTATGTGCAGGTCATTTTATTTTATATATTGCCATTTAGGTTTAATTCGTTTTTCTTTTCTTCAACTTAAACTTAATTCCGTTTATTGCCAAGGCAACATTTATAATTATCATTTAACTTTTTCAACTAATATCTATATTTTATTTGCTTATGAAACATTTCTCCAACTTTTACCCCATACTTTTATTAATAATAATTATATTAATAATCAGTCTTTTTGTTGTTATCTTTGTTATTAAAAATAAGATTATATTTATGTAAATATCTTAACCATACACATGAATGAGTGTGTATTTATACACAATCACACACACACGCTCTCTCACACGCTCTCTCACACGCTCTCTCACACGCTCTCTCACACGCTCACACGCCTCTCACACGCGCTCACACGCTGTCACACGCTGCTCACGCTCTCTCACACGCGCTCTCTCACACGCTCTCTCACACGCGCTCACACGCGCTCTCACACGCTCTCTCACACGCTCTCACACACGCTGTCACACACGCTCTCACACACACACGCGTGTCACACTGTCTGTCTGTCTGTGTGTCACACATGTGTCTCTCTGTCACACTGTGTGTGTGTGCGCGCTGTCTGTCTGTGTGTGTGTGTCTGTGCGCCTGTCTGTCTGTGTGTGTGTGTGCGCGTGTCTGTCTGTGTGTGTGTCTGTCTGTGTGTGTGTCTGTCTGTGTGTGTGTGTGTGTGTGTGTACATTCCTCCTGTCTGCTAACGCTGAGTTTGTGTTTAATATTTTAATGTAGGGATTTAAACTTTGCACAATGTATAGCACAGATATATCCTTACTAAAATTAGCCATGGCTTCACAACAAATAAAACAGAATAATAATAATAAAGAAATAAAACAGGGTTACTGCAGTTATTCCATGGTAACCATGAATTAACCAGTTTTTCTTCAAATGGAATACACAAAAAAACATGGTTGTGTCAGTAAATTAATGGGCTTTTTATCCGATTAACAGAAAAAAAAATAATCTGCCAACTAATTAACTAATTTTAATTGATTATCAAAATAATCGTTAGTTGCAGCCCTAATTATTTTCTGTATCGTGTGTTTACCTGGGCTTGGCTCTGATTGGCTGGGATTCTCAGGAGGAACACACACCGGCGACGGTGGGTCGAGCTGCAGCTCAGGCTCTTCTTCAGTCCTTCTTTTCTCTGTGAAACATCACAAGATTAAAACAGTGAAATGTTACACAGTTTTATATAGTGCCCTGTACCCGTGTGTCGCCCGTACCCGTGAGCCGCCCTGTGTCGTCCTGTACCCATGAGCCGCCCCGTACCAGTGAGCCGACCTGTGTCGCCCCGTACCCGTGAGCGGCCCCGTACCCGTGAGCCGCCCCGTACCTGTCAGCCGCCCCGTACCCGTGAGCCGCCCTGTGTGTCGTCCTGTATCCGTGAGCTGCCCCGCACCCGTGTGTCGCCTGTACCTGTGAGCCGCCCGCACCCGTGAGCCGCCCCGCACCCGTCCTGTACCCGTGTGTTGCCCCGTACCCATGAGCCACCCCGTACCTGTGTGCCGCCCCGTACCTGTGAGCCGCCCCATACCTGTGAGCCGCCCCATACCCGTGTGTCGTCCCGTACCTGTGCACTGTGTGTGCTGTACCCTACCTGTGTGCTGTCCTGCGGCTTCCTGAGCGGACCGTCTCTTGGAGCGAGCACGTCTGGCCGGTGGACTCCGAGTTCTTCTGGACTTCCTCTTCGCTACGTATGGAGAATCGTCTGTGTCTGAGAGACTGCCGCTGCTCTCCATGGCCTCGCGATCCGGCGAGGGTTTCTCCGCTGCTTTGTTTCCTGCTCTGAACGGCGTCAGGTGGACGGCCTCTTCACAGTCGAAGTCGAAGGTGTCGTTGCGGCCCAGCGAGGAGTTGAGGCGGTCGGTCGGTGGGGGTGGCGCTCGTGCGCGACTCTGGGAACGGTCCCGGCTCTTGGAGCGCGCTCGGGGTTTGGAGTTCTCCCAGGGCTTCTTCAGCGGGGCTCGGTCTGGCCGGCGGCCCCGGTCCGGTTTGGGCCGGGCGCTGCTTTGGCTGGGTTTCTTCTTGTTCTGTCGGGTGGGCCGCTGAGGTGGCTCGGGCGTGGAGTGCTGGGCGGCTGGCAGCTCAGAAATCTCCAGCTCAAACTCACAGTCCGCCCTCACCTTTGGCTCCTCCTGTTCAGTGCGCTCCTGCTCCACCTCCCATCTGTCATCAACAGGCTCTTCCCTTTTCCCATCCAGTACCTCAGTGTTCCCGACAGGGGCGGAGTGGAAGCGTGAGCTCCGCCTCCTCACCAACTCAGAGCGTCTCTTTCGTCTCGTTCCTACCGTCGGGGGCAACGACACCTGTCTGTCGCCACGGCAACCCGAAACAGCCTCTGAAACATAAAGAGCCGTTTAAACCCTAAACACACACGGCGTATGAGTGCAATTTTCTTAGCCGAATCCGATTTTTTTGTGTGTCACGTGACCAGTGAACTGTGACTCCTGCAGCTCAGACGCAGGCACACACAGCAGACGACTGAAGCGACCGTCATCCAACTCAATTACATGGCTGTAAAAGGTGTGTATCTTCCGCTGGATCAAGAACTTTAGGCTTCGTTTGATCATGTGCTGCCAGAGAAAGCAAAACTAAAAATGTCCGCCATGTGTAAAATGCGCTATAAACTTGACGCACCTTAAATCTAATAACAGCACAAACTGTGTTAAATATAATTTGAATTAAAAAGGTTTCACCATTGTCTACTTTACCACACTAAAGGATGCGAATATAATAGACCTCATTAAAAGAAAACAAAAGGAAGAAACGTTTATAATCCCCCATGAGACGCAAATGAAGATTTGGGAAAAGCAGTAAGAGATTCCAGTAGAATAAAATGGAGTAAGCCTATAGTAGGAAGAGTTTAAATGCGGTTCACCTCACAAAGCCTCCCTCTCTCGTTCGGCATGAATCCATAGGTTTCCATGGCTGCGATGTAACATTTAATTGCGAACCTATTGTTTACTTTGTAAACAAAGCTTTGTGCTTCACTCCTCTGGTAATATTCACGTTAAAACAGCATTCTGGTGCTGATGAGTGAGAGGAGGCGTGTGTGTGTGTGTGTGTGTGTGTGTGTGTGTCACTTTGCCATCAGAGAGAAGACGGTGAGAATGCGCCGCTGTTATGGTCTGTGCCTAACTCTAACCGATCCGGGCCAATCATGCGGAAAACCGTCCGATTCGATCCCTGGCCGGTCGATCGGTGCATCTCTAATAATGGTGTGTGTAACGTGCCGTACCTGCAGCCGACGGCGGCTCCTGCGTGTCAACCACAGCAACCAGCCTGAGACACAATAACATCAACACTGATCATAATCATACATTATCCTCATCTGAGAGTGATTACTGAAGGATCATGTGACACTGAAGACTGGAGTAATGATGATAAACTCAGCTTTGATTACAGGAATAAATCACACTTTACTATATATTCACACAGAGAACAGCTGATCTACACTGGAGGAGTATTACACTGATCTACTGGAGTTATGAGCAGCTCTTCTATTAAAAGCTAGTTTTGCTCACCGGGGACTGACGGGCTGAGCTGGACTCGTCTCAACAGGAGGAGAAACCTGCAAAACCAAGTCAAACCATATAAATCTGTACATCGATGCAACATCCAGCACCGCCCTTCAACACGTTTCCATCCATGAAGCGCTCACCTGAGCACTCCCGGCAGGCCCGCGGTCCCGGAGCGTCCGCTTCAGCATCAGCAGATGGAAGACGAGCGCTTGCCTCTCCTTCTTCAGCTGCAGGATGACCCCCTGCGCTTGCCGTACCTTCTCCCGCTCCGTCTGCAGGGCCACGGCCAGAGCTTTGTTATTCACCTGGACGCTCTTCAGCACGAATGGCTTCACCGTCGCTGCATCACATCAACATGCACTATTATTTCATGGAATATAGCAGTGTTTGGAGCACATCATGATTGTGTTAATAATCTTCAGCCAGAATAACTTCATCTCTTCTCTGATGACGAGGGCGGGGCCACCTGTCACTCACATGAGATCCACCAATAGCAAACCACAGCCATCCAATCAATTCCCAACAGACACACTCAAGCCCCGCCCTACATCTGCTCTTGTTCCTGAAGCGCTTCACTCGATATTCGGCACAGTAGAGGATAAAAGAAACTTAAAAGGGATAGTTCACCCAGAAAGGAAAGTTACCCCATGATTTACTCTCCCTCAAGTCATCCTAGGCGTAGACAGAACGAGGCTGTCATTCCTAAACACCTCAGTTTGTTTATCAGTCATAAGAGTTTGGGTCAAACATTTCGGGTGCACTGTCCCTTTAAGAGCTGGCAGGTCGGTTTTTATCCTAGCAACGTTACCGAGACTAAAACACACCTAACGCCGGTACACAAACACATTAGAAGGCATGACTATGGCACCTGTGCTCCTGTTCTTCAGCTTGGACAGGCCGTGGCTGGCCGCTAACGCGCTGGCGAGGCGTTTGTTCCTCTTTTCCTTCATCTTGTCCTTGATGTCGTCCAGACTCTGCTGGAAGCTCTTCTTCTGCCCCGCGCGCTCTCGAGCCATGGCCGAGCGCAGTGTGAGTCCCTCAGGCGATCAAAGGCTCAGCTTTCCCTCCACATCTCCCTCAGCTCCACACAAACACGACACCAGCTCCACACAGCCGTTCGCCGCGGTCCTGAGGCGAATAAACGGCTACTTTAGGACGGATTCTGCGTAAACGCGAGTTGTTTGTGTGTCGCTTCTCTGGCGCGTCTGCCGTCGGGACGTTGACGTTCGAAATCATGCGCTGCGAGCTCTGATTGGAGGAGCACACGTCACTTCCGCGACTAGCGCACACGTCATCAAAACAAGCGCATAGTCCCCCGAGATCACGGAGCAAAGATGTGCCTTTACTTTGCGCAGAATGTAAACAATCTTCTTATTTTATTCAATAAATGCACAACAGACACGAGTGTTCTCCGCGTTTCTCGCTGAAGCATTACTTTATGACTATCTGTCAAATAAGGCTTTAAAACAACTGAAATCTTTCCTTTGATGCGTGATCTATTCTGAGTTAGATAAACCCGTTCTGTTACTTTAAAAACGTCAGAAAACGGATCTTTTCTTAATAATAACAATTATCAAATGCATGCTTTATAATATAATATAATACAATATAATATAATTCATATAATACAATATAATTAATTAAATATAATATAATTCATATAATATAATAAATATAATATAATATAATTAAGATATAATATAATAAATTATTACAAATAATAATATTCATAATGAAATGCATGTTTACATGCATATATATATCAAAGAGAAGTTGTTGCGCTCTCAGTTGGAATAATTCTATTTAAATAAATAATAATACTAAATAAATATATAATAAATAAATACAACTTTTTCTTCATTTTATACATGACCTCAAACAAGCTGTGCTATATATGAATGTAAAATATATGCTATTACATTATGTAACGATTATGTATTATAATTAAATATGCTATTTTCCTCACTATTATTGTACTCCAGCAGCCTTTTCTATTTATTTATCCATTTAGCACAATTTAATTTAACACATTCAACTTTAATAATAATAACTTTTGTATATTATAAATGAGCACTTGTTCTGTTATTGACTCCAGATCGGATCTCACGCTTGACAGGATCCTGTGTTTATTCCTGCACAATTATAGAGGAAACCAAGCGTCTCATGAGGAAATGATGATGAGTCTTTCTGTCATTCAGATCGCTGAGTGCAGAAGAGCGTGTGTTCACCTTCTGGGGCTGAACAGAACCAGCTTTATCCACACGCCTGACATCACGACTGCTTTCCAGGACATTTGATTATGCAAACCTAAAATGTTCAATAATTTCCCTATAGATACATTTACTCAAAGGATTGTGGCTTATTGTCCTCAAACTGAGTCACAAAACAAAACTGGATTCCCGTTTAATTTCATTTTCCCTTTGAATGAACATTAATCTGACTCACTGACGGACATTGCTCTGGTTTAAAGCACTAACTCACTTTTCATGATTTATTCAGTAGACAACACTTAATATCTTCAGTCATTTTGCTTCTCTCGATTTAAGAATGATTAGATATTTTAAAAAATATATACATTTATAAACATGACGGCATTAGAAAGTGAGTAAACAACACGCCGTGAAAAGGATTTGCTGCACAACAATAAAAGAGCAGACATGCAGACACGAGCCTAACCCTGGAGCTCAACACCAGTCCTGCGTCTCACAGGCGACGCTCTGATGAAGAGGGATTTCCATAATAACTGAGAATATCACTTAGACTTGTTTCACATACATAAAAAGGGATTTTGCATATTGCAGTGGCCCAGGTCAACAGTATTTGAGGAAGTGTGTATATTAAGCATGGATGGATGGATGGGCACTATAGACCGACAGAGACCATACGACCTGAGACGATGAGGCACGCCGCGCTCCTCTATATGTGCCTGATGCTCTTCACTGCGCAGGTGAGCGATCATAACCGGTCATTAATCATAAATCCTCATCTGAGAGTGATTACTGAAGGATCATGTGACACTGAAGACTGGAGTAATGATGATAAACTCAGCTTTGATCACAGGAATAAATCACACTTTACTATATATTCACACAGAGAACAGATGATCTACACTGGAGGAGTATTACACAATATTATTTACAAAATTGAAAATTACAGTAAAAATGTATTCTGATTTCAGAATATTCCTACCAAGCAAATCCCAGAGTTAAACTAATCTAAATCACATACTATGGGCTACATGGCACTGCTGGGTTTAACATGCGTGTATTTATGTGTCGTAACAAGAAGTGTGTGAAGCGCTCGCAGAATCTGTGAAAATGTGAATAATTTTAACAAAATAAGAGATCATACAAATTGCATGTTATTTTTATTTAGTGCTGTCCTGAATGAGATATTTTACATAGATGATGTTCACAAGTCGTCACCTTTATTTATACAGCGCTTTTACAGTGCCGTTTGTTTCAAAGCAGCTTCAGTGTTAACAGGACAATAATGCAACACGCGTCGTGTTTACATCATATTTTTGATGTAATATTTAAACATCTTTTATGTAAAATATCTTATTCAGGACAGCACTAAATAAAAATAACATGCATTTTGTATGATCTCTTTTGTTAAAATTGTCCACATTTTCACAGATTCTGTTTTCGGCAAAAACATTTAATGTAAGAGTTAATACGCCGATGTAAAGAGTCAATATTTACAGCGTTGAACTGGTTCTGGCATGCTGGATATCAGCTTCAAATCCTGACTGATGGAGATCCTTGCCTTACAGTTTGTGATGGAGTTGATCACAGTTTGTGGATTTGTGGCTTGTCCGCTCGAATTGTGCTTAATTGATTAAGGTTTAGGGTTTATTAATTCTGATTAGGGTTTATTAATTAAGTGCCCCATCTAAGCAATACAAAAGGCAACAGTGGCAAGGAACCCAAACTCCATCAGTGACAGAAATGGAGACAAAAACCTTAGGAGAAACCAGGATCAGACGAGGGGACCAGTTCTCCTCATGGTGTGATTATGATTCCAGGCTTATAATCAGACTGTGGATTGATATCATTCAAAATATTTAATCCATTCTGCTTGAAGATCAGGACATATGTGTCTCAATTCCCCTGTGTTTAATGTTCTAGGACTCTTATTCTTATATTCTTTTGTCTTGCTGTGTCTGGTTTTTGTTTCCTGTGGTTTGTTCTTGTTTGCCTTTGTTTCGGTAGTTATTCTTGTTTGTTACCATGACAACTGATTGCTGACAACTGATCCCAAGTCCGGTAACCCTCGGGGTCCTTCCACTGTCATTTGTACTGCCTGTGATGGAAACCACCATCTTGTGTGTTTGAGCCGAACACACACATCTACAGCTCCTCCCAAGGCAGCAGCTACCCTTCCTGAACTCTGTGCCTTCCCTCTTATGGACAAGGAGGCCATCTCTGAACTCTCTGCCTGCCCTGTCTTGGCCAAGGAGGTTGTTTTGAAACTCTCTTGCTCTGAACTGCTGACTCCGACCTGGTCACCTGCTCTGCCAGCTCCATCCTGGTTCTCTGAACCAGGGTTGTTTACATCTATCTTTAATGAGTCCCTCGCTACATCTGTGGTCCCCACCTCCTTCAAAACATCCACCATCATCCCTGTCCCTAAGAACAGTAAACCCTCTTGCCTAAATGACTACCGTCCAGTGGCTCTCACGTCTATAGTCATGAAGGTCTTTGAGAGACTCATTAAAAACACCATTTGCTCCTTCATTCCTGACACTTTGGACCCTCTTCAGTTTGCCTATCGTCCCAATAGATCGACTGAAGATGCCATCTCTCATGTCCTCCACTCTTCCCTCACTCACATCGACAGCAAAAGTGGGAACTACGTAAGGCTGCTATTTATTGACTATAGCTCAGCCTTTAACACCATAGTTCCCACTAAGCTAACCGCCAAACTCCTGGATCTCGGCCTGAATTCTTCTCTCTGCCACTGGATTGAGGACTTCCTCACTGGCAGGCCTCAGGTGGTGAGAATAGGCCAGTCCACCTCCACCTCCATCACCCTGAGTGTGGGAGCTCCACAGGGCTGTGTCCTGAGCCCCTGCTCTACTCTCTCTACACGCATGACTGTTTGTCCACACACAGCTCCACCTCTATCATCAAATTTGCTGATGATACTGTTGTCCTGGGCCTCATTTCCAACAACAATGAGACGGCGTACTTGGACAAGGTGGAGCATCTAACATCATGGTGCCAGGACAACTGTCTCTCTCTGAATGTTGGCAAGACCAAAGAAATGATTGTGGACTTCAGGAAGAGACAGCAACGGACATACTCCCCCCTCATGATCAGCGGGTCACCAGTAGAGAGAGTGAGCAGCTTCAAGTACCTGGGAGTAAACATCTCCGAGGACCTGACCTGGACTGCTCACATTCAGACACAGGTGAAAAAGCCAGGCAAAGACTGTACCACCTGCGCCAGCTGAGGAAATCAGGGTTTCACCAGCTATCCTGAAAACTTTCTATTTAGGGGCGATAGAAAGTGTATTAACTCAGTGCATCACAGCGTGGTATGGGAACAGCACCAGTCATGACCGCAAAGCCCTGCAAAGAGTCGTGCGCTTATCCGAGCGTATCTCAGGGTCAGCTCTCCCGTCTCTGCAGGACGTCTACACCAAACGCTGCAAAGGTAGAGCTACTAAGATCATCAAGGACTCTAATCACCCTGCAAACCCTCATTTCACGCTGCTGCCATCTGGTAGCGCTTCCAAAGCCTGATGGCCAAAACTGAGAGACTCAGGAGGAGCTTCTTCCCCCAGGCCATCAGACTCCTGAACTCAGTCACTTAACATCACGTGACTTCACTTCAGGATAAACATCGATACACTGACATTGCACTGCACTTTCTGTTCTCGTTGTTACTGTGTAACAACCTGTTATAAACCTGTTTGCACATTATACTCTTATACATTTGTTAACCACATATTTATAAGTCTACAGTTTACTCACTGCACAGTCTACTTCAATTATTTTATTCCACTTCTTTATTTTAATTTTTTTCTACTTGACTTGATTTATTTATAATTCTACAGATTTATATATATATATATTAGTACTTTTTTATTCTATTTCTATTATAATTTCCTCCTTGTGTTTTTAACTGTGAATTTGCACTGTCCATGGAGTGGACCTGTTTACATTTCACTGCCGGTTGTATATTCTGTATATAACTGTGTGTGTGACAAATAAAACTCTTGAATCTTGAAACTGCCGGCTCAGCCTTGGTCACCTAATCTGCTGGCTGTGCATTAGCTCTCTGACCTGCCAGCTCAGCCTTGGTCAACATCATGCCTGGATTTGGTGGGAGGGAGTTGAAGCTGGCCATAAGGGTCTGTGCAGAGGACTTATCTGGTTCTCGTGGTCTTTGCTGAGGATCTGAGGTATCAACATGGTCTTCACAGGCAGTCAGTCTCTTGGGCTGTCTCTAGTTGCCATGGTCTCCGCTGACATTCAGGGCTGTTGTGGTGGATCACTAGGTGCAGGTCCACTAGGTGCAGAGTTTGTCTGCCTCCTGAACAAGGCTAAGAAGTCTGTTCCAGAGTTTGGGCACTAAATAGGAAAAGGATCTACTGTCCACAGTCAATTTTGACAGAACTGGGCTGATATGGTCATACTTCCTGGTTCTAGTAAGAACTCGAGCTGCTGCGTTTTGGACCGGCTGGAGTTTGTTTATTAAGCGAGCAGGGCAACCACCCAGTAAAGCATTACAGTGAACTGAATTGTTTCATCAGGCCACAAAGTAATATAGAGCTGAGTATCATCAGCTTAACAGTGAAAACTAACGCCATGTTTCCTAATGATATCTCCCAGTGGTAGCATGTGCAGGGTGAAGAGCAACAGTCCTACAATACTGAACTTATGACCAATTTCTATAATACAAATTCTATAATACTACAAACTTATAACAGATAAAATATCAGATAAATACCTGATGCACTCACTCCCACCTACTGCCAATTCTGAACAAGCTGATGTTTGCTGGACATTCTGGGATGTCATGAAGTCTTCTTCACTGCAGTTGAATCTCTCCCCTTGAAAGTCTTGATGATCTGGTATATGGTTCTTTCAGGTACAATATTCTTTGTTGCCTTTCCTTGCATGTGAGGCAGTTTGATGCAAAGCAATGAAGAGTGCATGTCTTTCTTTGGAGGTAACCATTGCAAACTCAAGAACACAATGATTGGAAACACTTCTTCCCTCCTTTTAAAGCAATCAGCCTGCTTTTATAGTCAGAATAATTACTGTTTACTGGATGATAGTACTTGTCTACACTTTCCAATGTGCTGATGATGTGATTACTGAAATTATGTTAGCAGGTCATTTTGTGCCAGGGCCAAAAAACTTGAAATTTGGGTTTTTGTGATAAAGCATTTTTTTGGTCAATGAAGATTTATGATGAAGATTATTTAAAATGCTTATGATCACTCTGCACAATCTAGAAAACCACAACAACTGAAGAAGCAAAGGGCCAATAGATACATACATGCATGGTCACTTTTCTTCCTCTTTTATTCTCTTTTTTTGGTAACATTTTACATTAAGGTTTCATTTGTTAAACACAAACTAACAATGAAGAATAATTCTACAGCATTTATTAATCTTAGTTGATTTTTAAAGTTTACAAATACATTTTTTAAATTAAAAATTGTATCTGTTAACATCAGTTAATGCAATGTGAACTAACATGAACAAACAATGAATAATTCATTCTTTAATAACTAACACTGACAAATATTATGAAATGTTGAAAAAATATATTGCTCATTGTTAGTTAATGTTTATTAATACATTAACTAGCGTTAACAAATGAGATTTTATTGTAAAGTGTTACGTTTTTCCTTTTCCACTGCCCAGACCACTGGCTTCACCACCATTCCCGAGACCACTGACTCCAACACCACTGCCCAGACCAATGGTTCCCCCACCACTGCAGAGACCACTGGCTCCACCACCACTGCCCAAAGCACTGACCCCACCACCACTTCCGAGACCACTGGCTTCATCACCGCTGCCGAGACCACTGGCTTCACCACCACTGCACAGACCACTGGCTCCACCACCACTGCACAGACCACTGGCTCCACCACCACTGCACAGACCACTGGCTTCACCACCACTGTCGAGACCACTGGCTTCACCACGACTTCCGAGACCACTGGCTTCACCACCATTGGCCAAATCACTGACTCCACCACCACTGCCGAGACCACTGGCTCCACCACCACTGCCGAGACCACTGGCTTCACCACCACTGCCGAGACCACTGGCTTCACCACCGCTGCCGAGACCACTGGCTTCACCACCACTGCACAGACCACTGGCTCCACCACCACTGCACAGACCACTGGTTCCACCACCACTCCCGAGACCACTGGTTTCACCACCACTGCCGAGACCACTGGTTTCACCACCACTGCCGAGACCACTGGTTTCACCACCACTGCCGAGACCACTGGCTTCACCACCACTGCCGAGACCACTGGCTTCACCACCACTGTCGAGACCACTGGCTTCACCACCACTGTCGAGACCACTGGCTTCACCATGACTTCCGAGACCACTGGCTTCACCACCATTGGCCAAATCACTGACTCCACCACCACTGCCGAGACCACTGGCTCCACCACCACTGCAGAGACCACTGGCTTCACCACCACTGCCGAGACCACTGGCTTCACCACCACTACCCAGACCACTGGCTCCACCACCACTGCCGAGACCACTGGCTCCACCACCACTGCCGAGACCACTGGCTCCACCACCACTGCCCAGACCACTGGCTCCACCAGCACTGGCCAGACCACTGGCTTCACCACCACTACCCAAAGCACTGGCTTCACCACCACTACCCAGACCACTGGCTCCACCACCACTGCCGAGACCACTGGCTTCACCCCCACTGCCGAGACCACTGGCTCCACCACCACTGCACAGACCACTGGCTACACCACCACTCCCGAGACCACTGGCTTCACTACCACTCCCGAGACCACTGGGTTCACCACCGCTGCCAAGACCACTGGCTTCACCACCACTGCCGAGAACACTGGCTTCACCACCACTGCCGAGACCACTGGCTTTAACACCACTGCACAGACCACTGGCTTCACCACCATTGGCCAAATCACTGACTCCACCACCAATGCTGAGACCACTGGCTCCACCACCATTGCTAAGACCACTGGCTTCACCACCACTGCACAGATCACTGGCTTCACCACCATTGGCCAAATCACTGGCTCCGACACCACTGCAGAGACCACTGGCTTCACCACCAATGGCCAAATCACTGGCTCCACCACCACTGCCCAAAGCACTGACCCCACCACCACTCCCGAGACCACTGGCTTCACCACCACTGCCAAGACCACTGGCTCTACCACCACTGCACAGACCACTGGCTTCACCACCATTGGCCAAATCACTGGCTCCACCACCACTGCTCAGACCACTGACTCCAACACCACTGCCCAGACCAATGGCTCCCCCACCACTGCAGAGACCACTGGCTCCACCACCACTGCCCAAAGCACTGACCCCACCACCACTGCCCAGACCACTGGCGCCACTGCCCAAAGCACTGACCCTGCCACCACTGCCCAGACCACTGGCTCCACCGCCACTGCCCAAAGCACTGGCTTCACCACCATTTCCCAAAGCACTGGCTTCACCACCACTACCCAGACCACTGGCTCCACCGCCACTGCCCAGACCACTGCCACCACCACCACTGCCCAGACCACTGGCTCCACAACCACTGGCCAGACCACTGGCTTCACCACCACTACCCAAAGCACTGGCTTCACCACCACTACCCAGACCACTGGCTACACCGCCACTGCCCAGACCACTGACTCCACCACCACTGCCCAGACCACTGGCTCCACCGCCACTGCCCAGACCACTGACTCCACCACCACTACCCAAAGCACTGGCTCCACAACTACTACTCAGACCACTGCCACCACCACTACCCAAAGCACTGCCTCCACCACCACTGCCCAGACCACTGACTCCACCACCACTGCCCAGACCACTGACTCCACCACCACTGCCCAGACCACTGACTCCACCACCACTACCCAAAGCACTGGCTCCACCACCACTACCCAAAGCACTGCCTCCACCACCACTGCCAAGACCACTGGCTCCACTGCATCAGCCCAGTATGTCCACTTCGGTCTTCTGCTCAGCTTTCTGATGAGTTTTGTCTCAATTATATTGTAGTTTGTAGTCAGGCAGTTTCTGTGGAAGTTTCATGTCTATTTAACTATATATATGTATATATATATATATATATATATATATATATATATATATATATATATATATATATATACACACTGATCAGGCATAACATTATAACATAAACATTAACATTCCTAATCTGTGGTATCTGGCACCAAGATGTTAGCAGCAGATCCTTTAAGTCCTGTAAGTTGTGAAGTGGGGCCTCCATGGATCGTAATTGTTTATTCAGCACATCCCACAGATGCTTGATTGGATTGAGATCTGGGGAATTTGGAAGCCAAGTCAACACCTCAAACTTGTTGTTGTGCTTCTCAAACCATTCCTGAACCATTTTTGCTTTTTGCATTGGACCACATGGACCGTGCATCAATGAGCCTTGGCCACCCATGACCAGGTTCACCACTGTTCCTTCCTTGGAGCACTTTTGATAGATCCTGACCTAGGAACACCCCACAAGAGCTGCAGTTTTGGAGATGCTCTGACCCAGTCGTCTAGCCATCACAATTTGGCCCTTGTCAAACTCGCTCAAATCCTTACGCATGCCCATTTTTTCTGCTTCTAACACATCAACTTTGAGGATAAAATGTTCACTTGCTGCCTAATATACAAGTTACAAGTTACAAGTTATTTTTATTTGTCATTACACATGTACAAGTACAGTATAACGAAATGAGTTTGGAGCAAGCCTCCGGGCCGCAGCCGATTAGTCAGGCGCCGCCACACGCTCTCCAGAAATACAAGAATGCAGTTTAGCAAGCATTACATAGCAAAACACAACAAAACATCAACAAAACATAAACATAAACATAAACATAAACATGACACAGTACACGTGGTCACGTGATGGGATTTTTTGTATGGACTGGGGGAGGAGATAGATAAAGACAGGCAGACGGTTGGGGGCAGGGTGGGGTCGGGATCGGGTGTGTATGGTGCGAGTGAGTCTGAGATTGTGTTGTGTGAGAATGTTAGCCATAACTTCAGATGTTTTCGAGTTCAGTTCTATGGTTTGTCCTTGAAGGGAGATAAGGCAGTGCACAGGGGAAGATAGCAGACCAAGCTGTCAGGCTGAACTCCCAACCGAGAGATAGGGACAAGTGAGGTTCGTTGGGCTAGTTGATTAGGTCAGGCAAATACAATTTATTATTTTTTAATCCATTTGATGATCTTCGGTAATTTGTCCGGATCATAATCAATCAATCAGATCTGGTCCTCAGCGCCAAGCGTCCGGTCTGTGCAGTTTCCCTAGACATTACGTCCAGCCTCATGGCCAGACCGGTTACAGTCCGTAAAAGTTCACCGATCTGACCCCCGATGGAGCCCACTCTTCCCTGCGTATCCGCAGTCCGGACTGCGTTGTTACGGTTCAGTTCCTCAATTCCTATCACTTTCTGATCTAATTCCTTCAAACGGTCACACACAACCCCGAAGCATTCTTTAATTTCCACAGACAGCGGCTGGGTGAATTTGCTTGCAGCTGTCTTACCAATCTTCCGATAGGTCAGGGCAATCCCAAAGCCAAAGAATAGGAACCCCGCCAACAATAATCCAATCATGTATAAATCTTCCGCATCCTCCACGGACAGAGCCTCCAGGCACAGGACTTGCCAGTTGTTCCATGCGTCCCTCACGTACCCTGCGGCAAAGGTCCCGTCCGGGCAGGTGGGTTCTCCCGGGGCACCCTTCCTTAGTGAGAAAATCTTGTCGATCTCGCTGATTGACCAGTTAATCAATTCCATTTCAGTATTTTCAGGAGTCCAGCAAAGCAGCAGTCAGAGAGAAAGAGAAGAGACGAAACACTAGACAAAACAAAACAGCGCAAGAGCACAGTGGGAGCAGAGAGAAAACACGTCTGCACAGATTGAAGGACAGAACAGGTATCCCACCCACTAACAGGAGCCGTGATGAAGAGATAATCAGTGCTATTCACTTCACCTAATAATCATCATAATGTTCATAATGTTATGCCTGATCGGTGTATATAGATAAAAACATTTTTAGTGTGATGCAATATTGATCTCATCCTGTATACTGACCTGGACACAGGTTTAAGGTGATGATACACAGGGCAACTTTTTGAGCAATGGTGCCCACAGCGGGCAACCAGGAGAGACACAGGACCCACAACTGATCTAAAGTATCCAGAGAGAAATGAGTTGCCCAACTCGCTCATCCATGTCTTTATGGACCGACGCTTTCTGCACTGGAGCGCAGTCATGTTGGGACAGGAAGGGGCCGTCCCCAAACTGTTCCCACAAAGTTGGGAGCATGAAATTGTCCAAAATGTCTTGGTCTGCTGAAGCATTAAGAGTTCCTTTCACTGGAGCTAAGGGGCCAAGCCCAACCCCTGAAAAACAACCCCACCCCATAATCCCCCCTCCACCAAACTTTACACTTGCAGGCACAATGCAGTCAGGCAAGTTCCGTTCTCCTGGCAACCGCCAAACCCAGACTCGTCCATGGGATTGTCAGACAGAGAAGCGTGATTGGTCACTCAGAGAACACGTCTCCACTGCTCTAGAGTCCAGTGGCGGCGTGCTTTACTCCACTGCATCCCACGCTTTGCATTGCACTTGGTGATGTAAGGCTTGGATGAGCTGCTCGGCCATGGAAACCCATTCCATGAAGCTCTCTACACACTGAGATCCTGAGAGCGACCCATTCTTTCACAAATGTGTGTAGAAGTGTCTGCATGCCTAGTGCTTGATTTATACACCTGTGGCCATGAAGGGATTGAACACCTGAACTCAGGGATTTGGAGGGGCGTTACAATACTTCTGGCAATATAGTGTATGTTAATTTTATAAAACAATGTCTTCCTTATCAAAGGAAGGAAGGAGGAAGACAATGATAAATGTATGTTTTGTACAGTTGGATGAAGCTGGGATGTTTTCTGAGACAGTCTCATTTGTTGGGCTGAAGTGTAAATTGCAGAAGATGAAACTGAA
Source organism: Paracanthobrama guichenoti (assembly GCA_018749465.1). Classification (NCBI taxonomy): domain Eukaryota; kingdom Metazoa; phylum Chordata; class Actinopteri; order Cypriniformes; family Gobionidae; genus Paracanthobrama; species Paracanthobrama guichenoti. Next base: position 190,564 of record JAGHMJ010002283.1, read on the forward strand.
AATCATGTCTGAGATTATGCTAATGCCCTGTGTGATCTGTCAAAGCGATCTCAAAGCATGAACCTTGCAATAAATCAGATATGGAGCTGTGGTGTGCCAACTTTCCCTTTTTTGTGATAGTTTTTTGTGCTTGAGCTTTTTACCTGCTAGATTTGTGTTCCTGCTTTTCAGAGTAACCAGGAATATGTGCAGCACAGCTGTGCGATTTCATTATAACCGTTCATAAAATGCTCAGTGTATGTTTTCTCGTTCTACAGCCAAATGCAAATGCTTCATCTGATGGATCTGATAATCTGATGGCACAGGACATTTCCTGACATTTCACTTTCAATTCATTGGACACACGGTCATTGTGTTTGTCACGAACACCAATAAAATTGGTGTTTTTCTGTAACAAATGTGTTTTCTTCTTCTAAACTTTGAAGCTCACTTTAATTTTCTCTCTGAAGACTCAGATCTTTACCACAGCTCAGTTTAATGTTCTCCTATCGCTGACACGCGGGTTAGACGGGATAATGTTTGAGCATTCCAGTCGTTCCACTGCTATTGAACACCGCTCCTGCTTTCATACAGTATCACTGATTCAGACAAAACTATCACATCCTGTTTAAATATCTTTGGATTTCAAACACGGCCAAACAAGGTCACATATTCATAGAGTTATTTATCTTCACTATCTCAAATAAAATAATCATATACATCATTTAAACAAGATACATATAACAATATCAGATAAGATTTGTTGATTTAGAACATGATTGAATTCCTTACATTGTGTTAGATTTATGCTTAAAACAAAAATGTTACAATGAAAACTTAAATCAAAATGCATTTCTGACAAAGTTTTAATATATTGCACTATTTTCCTGTTTATCACCATTAATCTGTTTTGTATAAAGCAGAAATAAAGGTGACTTGACTAGTAAATCTTTATTGATTGTTTCAAGGATGTTTATGTATTTGTACTGGTAAATATGACAAAATAATGTTTATTTAATTTAATTTTAAATAAGAAACATTAACTGACACTGTACGAGTGTCATGATTAAAATCGGCCAGCTGATTGGCTGTTCAGAGGGAGTATAAAAGCCTTGACCAGGGGTTTGTCCATCACTGACCAGGACTAACATCAGCAGATCAGACCCATCCCATCATGTTCAAGATCCGGGTTCTTACACTGCTGATGGCAGCTCTGCTGTTATTTACATCTGCACAGGTAATTTTACTTTCTTTATTAATTAAATTAATTAAAAAGTGCATTTATATTAAGGAAATCATCCATGTAAATAATAATGATAAGTGTTCATTGTTTTGAAATATAAGAATTTACTCTATCTGGCAATGCTAATTAAGTAGTAGATTATTTTAATCCATGCCATTTTTGTTTTTGGTGATGCTTTACTGTAATAGTTTAGCAAACACTATAGAATATAAAAACCTTTTAAACACTCGATACAGTGAAACAAAAATACACTTACGTATGGAAGTGGAACAAAAAAAAATCAGTGTCGATGTACAGCCTGATGTGATATTCAAAGTGTTTGATTTGAATATTTCCTCAGATAAGATAAAGGGGCGGGGCGAATGATGTCACACGTGGGCGTGTCTGAGCATGATTTGCACTCTAAAAGAAAAGAGATTTATCATGATAAGCAAATAATTTTTATTGATGCTTCAGAACCCAGCGAACACAAGTTCAGCTATAACCACAGATAGCATCAACACCACCAACACTACAACAGCAGCTGCAACTACAGCAACAACTACAACCACAAGAACTACACCTCCAGCCGGCGGAGGCAGTAACAGCACCAGCCCAGTGATGACAGCCACACAGAGCATCATCAGCAGCAGCACGAGCGGAGAGCCCGGCCTCAGCGCTTCAGTGCGTCTGCTGCTGCCACTGATCCTGAGCCTGTGCTGAGACCAGCAGCTCC
>JAGHMJ010002283.1:195000-197500 GCA_018749465.1 Paracanthobrama guichenoti
CTGCAAACGTCTGGGGACTGAGGAGACAAGCTGCTCAAGTTTAGGAATAGGAATGTTGTCCCATTCTTGTCTAATACAGGCTTCTAGTTGCTCAACTGTCTCAGGTCTTCTTTGTGGCATCTTCCTCTTTATGATGCTCAAATGTTTTCTATGGTGAAAGATCTGGACTGCAGGCTGGCCATTTCAGTCCCCGGATCCTTCTTCTACGCAGCCATGATGTTGTAATTGATGCAGTATGTGGTCTGGCATTGTCATGTTGGAAAATGCAAGGTCTTCCCTGAAAGAGACGACGTCTGGATGGGAGCAGATGTTGTTCTAGAACTTGGATATCCCTTTCAGCATTGATGGAGCCTTTCCAGATGTGTAAGCTGCCCATGCCACACGCACTCATGAACCCCATCCCATCAGAGATGCAGGCTTCTGAACTGAGCGCTGACAACAACTTGGGTTGTCCTTGTCCTCTTTAGTCCGGATGACATGGCGTCCCAGTTTTCCAAAAAGAACTTCAAATTTTGATTGGTCTGACCACAGAACAGTTTTCCACTTTGCCACAGTCCATTTTAAATGAGCCTTGGCCCAGAGAAAACGCCTGCGCTTCTGGATCATGTTTAGATACGGTGGATTGTGTTCATGACAATGTTTTCTGGAAGTATTCCTGAGCCCATGTTGTGATCTCCATTACAGTAGCATTCCTGTATGTGATGCAGTGCCGTCTAAGGGCCGGAGATCACGGCATCCAGTATGGTTTTCCGGCCTTGACCCTTACGCACAGAGATTGTTCCAGATTCTCTGAGTCTTTGGATGATATTATGCACTGTAGATGATGAGAACTTCAAACTCTTTGCAGTGTTTCTCTGAGAAACTCCTTTCTGATATTGCTCCAGTATGTTTGGCCGCAGCATTGGGGGAATTGGTGATCCTCTGCCCATCTTGACTTCTGAGAGACACTGCCACTCTGAGAGGCTCTTTTTATACCCAATCATGTTGCCAATTGCCCTAATAAGTTGCAGATTGGTCCTCCAGCTGTTCCTTATGTGTACATTTAACTTTTCCGGCCTCTTATTGCTCCCTGTCCCAACTTTTTTGGAATGTGTAGCTCTCATGAAATCCAGAATGAGCCAATATTTGGCATGACATTTCAAAATGTCTCACTTTCAACATTTGATATGTTATCTATATTCTACTGTGAATAAAATATAAGTTTATGAGATTTGTAAATTATTGCATTCCTTTTTTATTCACAATTTGTACAGTGTCCCAACTTTTTTGGAGTTGGGTTTGTAGATTATATTTACCATCATGGACTGGAGTCTTATCATATCTGTCATAAATTTATACAGACAGCAAATTTATGCAACAGAAATATTTGGTATGTATGGAAAAAACAATAATTAAAAGAACTGAAACTTAATTGTTTGTATTTTTACTGCATTATATTTCTCTATATCTTTTATTGATAACAAATAACACATCCGCTGTATATAATGTCAGTATCTGTTTAATGAAGCCCTTTCATGTAAGCAGATTGTTTTATCATGTTATGCTTGACAAAATCAGATATTATAACGCAAACGTATATTTCCATACTCTGAAGTCAAGAGCCTGTGGAGGAGCATCTATTTCATTAATATCCATAAATGTGTTAATGTTGAAATCAAGATGACCTGCACTGGCAGTGTTTGCTGAGGAACGTCCAAACGAATCAAAATAGAGGAAACAACCGGTTGAGATAAGAGGAAAACAGAAGCAATCATAGATCAGCACGCAACGCTAATATCATCTTACAAATACATGATGTGTGTACATCCGTATCTTTGTCATAGGAATCATATATTTTATGTTTTTCCTTGGTCATATGCTCTATAGAGGAACAAGGAAGCAGAGGAGATTCCTAAGAAATTCCACTAGAGCCTTAAAGTCCAGCAGCTGCTCGTAAGAGTTACAGTATAACCACAGCTCGACGTCTAATAAAACACAACCACAGCTCGACGTCTAATAAAACACAACCACAGCTCGACGTCTAATAAAACACAACCACAGCTCGACGTCTAATAAAACACAACCACAGCTCGACGTCTAATAAAACACAACCACAGCTCGACGTCTAATAAAACACAACCACAGCTCGACGTCTAATAAAACACAACCACAGCTCGACGTCTAATAAAACACAACCACAGCTCGACGTCTAATAAAACACAACCACAGCTCGACGTCTAATAAAACACAACCACAGCTCGACGTCTAATAAAAACACAACCACAGCTCGACGTCTAATAAAACACAACCACAGCTCGACGTCTAATAAAACACAACCACAGCTCGACGTCTAATAAAACACAACCACAGCTCGACGTCTAATAAAACACAACCACAGCTCGACGTCTAATAAAACACAACCACAGCTCGACGTCTAATAAAACACAACCACAGCTCGACGTCTAATAAAACACAACCACAGCTCGACGTCTAATAAAACACAACCACAGCTCGACGTCTA
>JAGHMJ010002283.1:200000-207500 GCA_018749465.1 Paracanthobrama guichenoti
ACACACACACACACACACACACACACACACACACACACACACACACACACACACACACACACCTGTGAACTCAACATCATCACAGCCTATATAAGAGCGGAGGAGGACGCGACTCACACACACTCACACACACTCACAGCTGCCGGACGGATCATCATGAAGGGCTCGATCTCAGGCTTCTGTGCGCTGCTGCTGTCGGCTTCTGCTCTGGCACAGGTACACACACACACACACACACACACACACACACACACACACACACACACACACACACACACACACACACACACACACCTTCTTACAGTATTATTATGTGTGTGGACAGATAGTCTTCAATCAGATGAGATGAGGAAAATGGGAAACTTTAGTTCTATAATCCACTTTAGTGCAACTTTGTGGGAAATGTTTGCAAAGACTGAAAACATGAATATAATTAATATAATGTAATATAATAAACAGAAGAAATCTTTATGTTTTCCAGTAGAAATGTCTTTAAAAATATTATTTGAAAAGAAAAATGAATTACAAAGCATAGTGAGATTTATGGTTAAAATAAGAAAGTTCTGTTTGTTATGTTAGTTACTTCAAATATGAATCAAATGAATACAAAGCTCAGGTCCATTAAATAATATTCACAGGTATTCAACTGGTTTTTAATAATGTTTGATGTTAATAATGATGTTAATAATGCTTTCTAATGTTAAAGTGAAACGATTTGGTTGATCTATTCTGATGCTCAAATACATGCATCATGTTTTAAATATACTCAGATATTAATAATGGGTGACAAGACAAAACTAATGATTAATGAACTTCATACTCACACCTGTAATGATCGGGTAAGGGAAGTGTGAACACCAGGGGTTCCTGATTCCAGTCGATCTCACACGGATCCTCATCTCGTTAGAAGAACTCCATCACTTCACACAACCACTCAGAGTCATCAGACAGAACTTTATTTGTATAGTATCCATATACGATTCACTTCATCTAACCTGTCCAATTCAAAGGCCGTAATCCTGATGGTAGACTGGTCACTGTTGCACACACACACACACACACACACACACACACACACACACACACACACACACACACACACACACACACACACACAGTGAGGACTGGAACTGGGAACCTCTGAGCTAAAATAATGGCATTGCTTAATGATTGTTTAAATTGTTCCCTAAAAGGATGGGACTCCAACAAATGCTGCTCCTCCGACCACGACTGCCGCTCCGACCAGCGCAGGCACTACAACAACTACAGCTCTGAACGCTTCAACAGCGCCAGCAAGAGCAGCTCCAACCACATCTCCATATTCATCTCCACCTGAACTGACCGATACGACCAGAATGATGAACTCCTCTGAGCCAGTGAATATCACCACAGCACAGACCTCGACTCACACGACTCCGATGAATCAGACAACTGAAACGACTCACACAACTTGGATGAATCAAAGGACTCACACGACTCAGATGAATCAAACGACTGAAACGACTCAGATGAATCAGACGACTGAAACGACTCCGATGAATCAGACGACTGAAACGACTCACACGACTCAGATGAATCAGACGACTGAAACGACTCAGATGAATCAAACGACTCAGATGAATCAGACGACTGAAACGACTCCGATGAATCAAACGACTCAGACGAATCAGACGACTGAAACGACTCAGATGAATCAGACGACTGAAACGACTCCGATGAATCAAACGACTCAGACGAATCAGACGACTGAAACGACTCCGATGAATCAAACGACTCAGATGAATCAGACAACTGAAACGACTCACATGAGTCAAACGACTCCGTCGTCCAGCGACTCTCTGCGAGTGTCCGTCCTCAGTTCTCTGTCAGTCCTGCTGCTCTCGCTGCTGATCTGAAAGCTCTTCTCAAATGAACTCTAGCACAAGTAGACGAATACACATGCAATATAAACCGCTTGGTGACTAAAAATCATCTGCCAAATGCATAAATGTAAAAGTTACAGTATGACCTGAACAACAGAGAATGATTTATTGACTGAACATGTTTCTCGTGACTGTAAAGGCCTAAAGGCTCATGCTTGAATGCTTGAAATTATAAATATAATTGTGAATTTCTGTAGATTTTGATTTAAAATACAATGAACACGCACCCATAAAGAGTGAAATCGATGTAAAGTGCCTTTGAAAACGCTCGGCGCTGCAGAAGCGCAGAGAACCGTGCGTGGCACTCCTGTGATGGATCTGCTCGTGTTGCTGTTCTTGTCAGTGAGGCTCTTCTGGATTAAATCAGTTGATCAGTAATCAGTGCTTTCTGTCAGTCATTTACTGGCTTTATGGTCTCATGACAGCTGGGAAACATTGTTAAAGCCTTTGGCTAAGCATGACCTTCACAGGGCCTGAAACGAACCCTTTCAGGAAGAGACACGGAACAAAGTATCAAATGTAAAATAAAACACGGTATGGATTAATCCTTATTATGACTTATTCAGTCAAGAGCAGTGAGGGATCGTATGTGTGTGTTCTGTAGTTAGATTAACATTAACACAGACGGCAGCAGGAATATTAGGCTGCTGTCCCTTTAAGAGCTGCACGGATCTAATCCGCTCATACACACGTGTGTTCTGTCTCTACTCCCAGACATGCCGACTGGGATCTGTAGGATACTCACGGGCCGATTCAGAGTAATTAACTGATTTCTCTTTCGTTGGAATAGTTAAATTGTAAAGGTTTAAACTTTCCAACGAGTGCTTGTGCTTGCATTACTATAATTCATAAACATGTTATCAGCCGGTTTCATACACACATTTCAGGCCGATATGAGAGTGGAGATGCATCCCAAAATATATGATGATCAAAAAAATAAAAATAAATAATGTTTGTTTTGATTTGTTTTGATTGTTCCAGCTAGAAGGCCTTTAGCCCAAGTGTCGGGTATATACATGCTTACATTATAAATAAACAATGTCTAATATGTCAGTTATTGAAATATGAAGGTTTTTGTGGCTTTATTGATCTCAGTTGTGTTTTATGGGCCTCTAAGAGAACAATCGTTTCACGTCAGCATTATGAACATATTCTGCCTCTGTACGGGAGCGATTTACACCACATGACAAAATAAATCATGCTCCAGAAAATCATAATTTTGACATAAATGTTGAAATTATGACATACTAATTATTGGTATGTCATAATTATGACTTTTATGCCATATTTATCATGACTTATGTCATAGTTGACTTTTCAACTGCTTGTCATAATCTCAACTTTTTATATCAAATAGCGATAATGTCATCATTTCATATTTATGACTTAGTATGTCATACTTTCGACTTCAATTTTTACTTTTTCATTACTCAATTTCACAGTCTGTCATAATTTTGACTTTTCATAATTACAACTTTTTATCTCATAATTATAACTATCACATAATACAGTTATGCTTTGGTAAATCATAATTTTGATATAAGTCTGACATAAAAGTTTTAGTGATAAAAAGGAACAATTGACTTCCTGTCATAATTATGACTTTTAATATCATGACAAAGCCTGTTTTTTCCTCATATGGGCTTCCGTAGGGATTCATAAAGGACAGTGCTGCATTATAGTTATGGATGATTTATTTTATTTTTTTAGAAACAAAGCTTCTGTGTCACAGCAGTTCATATATGGAGGAATGAGCTGTGACCTTCAGCATCTGTCACACACACTCACACTCACACACACACACACACACACACACTCACACACACACTCACTCTCACACACTCACTCACACACACACACACACACACACACACACACACACACACACACACACACACACACACACACACACACACACACACACACACACACACACACACACACACACACACTCTCTCACACACACACACACACACACACACACACACACACACACACACACACACACACACACACACACACACACACACACACACACACACACACACACACACACACACACACTCATGCGCACACACACACACTGTTAATCTTCAGCACGACACACAGCCAACAGACCCTGCTGGAGTTCACCTTTGAACTGTTTCTGTTGAGAAACATGAAGAAAAATGTAATGAGTGTGTGTGTGTGTGAGAGTGTGAGTGTGTGTGTGTGTGTGAGTGTGATGTGTGTGTGTGTGTGTGTGTGTGTGTGTGTGTGTGTAATGTGTGTATGTGTGTGTGTGTGTGTGTAATGTAATGAGTGTAGTGTGTAATGTGTATGTAAATGTGAGTGTGATAATGAGTAATAGTAAGTGTGTGTGTGTATGTGTGTGATAGTGTGTGTGTGAGTGTGAGTGTGAGTGTGAGTGAGTGAGTGTGTGTGTGTGTGTGTGTGTGTGTGTGTGTGTGTGTGTGTGTGTGTGTGTGTGTGTGAAACACACACACACTCCTTCTGGAAAATGGCGCCGCTGCTGGAAAACCTTCTGGAAAATGGCGCCGCCGTGTTCGGTCGCCGTTCAGGTCGCTCCGCGAAGACTGTGCTTTTATTTACTATTTTACTTTCTTTTACTCTCAGTTTTTACAAACTTATCATCTGCATTGATCTGCTATGACAGCAAAACTCTTTTGGACATTGGTTACCTCTACACTGGACTGTTTCAGGACACTTTCGCCGATCCTCTGTGGCCATCTGAGATTCTTCTGCAACGCCGAGTTGAACAATGGCCAGAGCCAGCGGCGTAGAACAAAGAAACACCGTGGGAAACGTGCTGGTATCCGTAACAGACTGAGGAAAAGGGCATTCAGACCTCCTCTCCCGAGCATTCTTCTAGCAAATGTTCAATCCTTGGATAATAAGATGGACGATCTTAGAGCCAGGATAAGTTTTCAACGGGACATGAGAGACTGTAATATCTATTGTTTGTCTGAAACATGGCTCACGCCCGCGGTCCCGGACACAGCTGTGACGCCGTCGGAGAACTTCTCTGTTTTTCGGATGGACAGAACAGCCGAGGCCGGTAAATCCAAAGGCGGTGGAGTGTGTTTCATGATCAACAAGAAATGGTGCGATCCCAGGAACATCACCATTCTCTCGCGGTCCTGCTCGCCTCATCTGGAACATTTAACAATCATCTGCCGCCCATTCTATCTGCCGAGGGAGTTTTCTGCGGTTGTCGCGACCGCCGTTTACATCCCACCGCAGGCAGACACAGCGCTGGCTTTATCTGGCCTTCATGATGTTGCCAGCGGCGTCATAAACAAACATCCCGATGCGGCATTCATTGTCGCGGGCGATTTTAACAAAGCAAACCTAAAGAAAGTCCTGCCAAACTTTCACCAGCACGTCTCCTGTCCTACACGAGGAGCAAACACACTGGATCATTGCTACTCTCCGTTTAAGAACGCCTATAAAGCGCGGTCACTTCCAGCGTTTGGCAAATCGGATCATGCCGCCATTTTCCTCACACCTGAATACAAACAAAAGCTCCTCCAGGAACCCCCGGTGAGGCGGGAAGTTAAGCGTTGGTCACCCCACTCAGAGACCGCGCTACAGGCAGCTCTGGGCGATGTGGATTGGGACATGTTCGGCGAGTTCAGCTGGCGTGGCGAGTTCACAGACGTGGCGCTTTGCTTCATCAACACGCTTACAGAGCAAGCCACGCAAACAATAACAATAACGTCCTTCTCAAATCAGAAACCGTGGGTGGACAATTCAATCCAGCGCGCAGTGAACGCACGCACTGCTGCTTACAACGCCGGTCTCCATTCAGGGAATATGAATGAATACAGATCATCCTGCTATGCTCTCAGACGAGCAGTTAAAGCCGCAAAACTCCGTTATAAAGACCGAGTGGAGTCTCATTTCCAACTCAACGACTCGCGGCGCATGTGGCAGGGTCTGAGGTCCATCTGCTCGTTTGGATCTAAATCCTCTGCAGAGGCAAGCGTTGATCCGTTGCTCGTGAACGAGTTAAACTCTTTCTATGCTCGCTTTGACTGTAACCGCGGCAACGCGACTCCGCCAAGTGGCGCGTTAGAGGAAATTACTCAGAGCAGCATCAATCACGTGATCTCTGTCTCGGAGGATGAAGTTCGGAGAGCACTCAAGCGTGTGGACATCAGGAAAGCTGCCGGGCCGGATGGTATTTCAGGTCGTGTTCTGCGGTCCTGTGCTGATCAGCTCACCGGGTTGTTTACATCTATCTTTAATGAGTCCCTCGCTACATCTGTGGTCCCCACCTCCTTCAAAAAATCCACCATCATCCCTGTCCCTAAGAACAGTAAACCCTCTTGCCTAAATGACTATCGTCCAGTGGCTCTCACGTCTATAGTCATGAAGGTCTTTGAGAGACTCATTAAAAACACCATTTGCGCCTTCATTCCTGACACTTTGGACCCTCTTCAGTTTGCCTATCGTCCCAATAGATCGACTGAAGATGCCATCTCTCATGTCCTCCACTCCTCCCTCACTCACATCGACAGCAAAAAGTGGGAACTACGTAAGACTGCTATTTATTGACTATAGCTCAGCCTTTAACACCATAGTTCCCACCAAGCTAACCTCCAAACTCCTGGATCTCGGCCTGAATCCTTCTCTCTGCCACTGGATTGAGGACTTCCTCACTGGCAGGCCTCAGGTGGTGAGAATAGGCCAGTCCACCTCCACCTCCATCACCCTGAGTGTGGGAGCTCCACAGGGCTGTGTCCTGAGTCCCCTGCTCTACTCTCTCTACACGCATGACTGTTTGTCCACACACAGCTCCACCTCTATCATCAAATTTGCTGATGATACTGTTGTCCTGGGCCTCATTTCCAACAACAATGAGACGGCATACTTGGACGAGGTGGAGCATCTAACATCATGGTGCCAGGACAACTGTCTCTCTCTGAATGTTGGCAAGACCAAAGAAATGATTGTGGACTTCAGGAAGAGACAGCAACGGACATACTCCCCTCATGATCAGCGGGTCACCAGTAGAGAGAGTGAGCAGCTTCAAGTACCTGGGAGTAAACATCTCCGAGGACCTGACCTGGACTGCTCACATTCAGACACAGGTGAAAAAGCCAGGCAAAGACTGTACCACCTGCGCCAGCTGAGGAAATTCAGGGGTTTCACCAGCTATCCTGAAAACTTTCTATTTAGGGGCGATAGAAAGTGTTTTAACTCAGTGCATCACAGCGTGGTATGGGAACAGCACCAGTCATGACCGCAAAGCCCTGCAAAGAGTAGTGCGCTTATCCGAAAGCGTATCTCAGGGTCAGCTCTCCGTCTCTGCAGGACGTCTACACCAAACGCTGCAAAGGCAGAGCTACCAAGATCATCAAGGACTCTAATCACCCTGCAAACCCTCATTTCACGCTGCTGCCATCTGGTAGCGCTTCCGAAGCCTGATGGCCAAAACTGAGAGACTCAGGAGGAGCTTCTTCCCCAGGCCATCAGACTCCTGAACTCAGTCACTTAACATCACGTGACTTCACTTCAGGATAAACATCGATACACTGACATTGCACTGCACTTTCTGTTCTCGTTGTTACTG
>JAGHMJ010002283.1:210000-222500 GCA_018749465.1 Paracanthobrama guichenoti
TTTTCCAGATTCATCTTCTCCCAGATCTCTCTCTCACACACACACACACACACACACACACACACACACACACACACACACACACACACACACACACACACACACACACACACACACACTCACACACTCACACACACACTAAACCTACCCATCACACACACACACACACACACACACACACACACACACACACACACACACACACACACACACACACACACACACACACACACACACACACACACACACACACTAAACCTACCCATCACAGGAAACATTCTGCATTTTTACATTTTCAAAAAACATCACTTAGTATGATTTATAAGATGTTTTCCTCATGGGGACCAAAAAATGTCCCCACAAGGACAAGGATTTCGGATATTGCCATCTTTGTGGGGACATTTTGTCCCCATAATGTAGGGTTTACCAGGACGTTCGCACACACACGCACACACACACACACACGCGCGCACAAACACAGCTGAAACTCACCGATTCTGAGATGATCCGGGTGTCTTGTGGTGAGGATTCGGATCCAAACATCAGCCGCAGGTTTCTTGTTTTTCAGCTCCTCATATAAAGCCTGTAAAACAACATTATATACTGATGTTCTTGTTTTCCAGCACACATACACTATATTGCTAAAAGTATTGTGCCGTCCCTCCAAATCCCTGAGTTCAGGTGTTCAATCCCTTCATGGCCACAGGTGTATAAATCAAGCACTAGGCATGCAGACGCTTCTACACACATTTGTGAAAGAATGGCTCGCTCTCAGGAGCTCAGTGAACTCAAGCGTGGTACCGTGATAGGTTGCCACCTGTGCAATAAGTCCATTCATGAAATTTCCTCACTACTAAATATTCCACGCTCAACTGTTAGTGGGATTATAACAAAGTGGAAGCGATTGGGAACAACAGCAACTCAGCCACGAAGTGATAGAACACGTAAAATCACAGAGCGGGGTCAGCGCATGCTGAGGGTCACAGTGCACAGAAGTCACCAACTTTCTGCCGAGTCAATAGCTCCAGACCTCCAAACTTCTGTGGCCTTCAGATGAGCTCAAGAACAGTGCGCAGAGAGCTTCATGGAATGGGTTTCCATGGCCGAGCAGCTCATCCAAGCCTTACATCACCAAGTGCAATGCAAAGCGTGGGATGCAGTGGAGTAAAGCACGCCGCCACTGGACTCTAGAGCAGTGGAGACGTGTTCTCTGAGTGACCAATCACGCTTCTCTGTCTGACAGAGAAGCGTGATTGGTCACTCAGAGACACGAGTCTGGGTTTGGCGGTTGCCAGGAGAACGGGACTTGCCTGACTGCATTGCGCAAGTGTAAAGTTTGGTGGAGGGGGGATTATGGGGTGGGGTTGTTTTTCAGGGGTTGGGGTTGGCCCCTTAGTTCCAGTGAAAGGAACTCTTAATGCTTCAGCATACCAAGACATTTTGGACAATTTCATGCTCCCAACTTTGTGGGAACAGTTTGGGGACGGCCCCTTCCTGTCCCAACATGACTGCGCTCCAGTGCACAAAGCGTCGGTCCATAAAGACATGGATGAGCGAGTTTGGTGTGGAGGAACTTGACTGGCCTGCACAGAGTCCTGACCTCATCCCGATAGAACACCTTTGGGATGAATTAGAGCGGAGACTGTGAGCCAGGCCTTCTCGTCCAACATCAGTGCCTGACCTCACAAATGCGCTTCTAGAAGAATGGTCAAAAATTCCCATAAACACACTCCTAAACTGGAAAGCCTTCCCAGAAGAGCTGAAGCTGTTAGAGCTGCAAAGGGTGGGCCGACTCCATATTAAACCCTACGGATTAAGAATGGGATGGCATTAAAGCTCATGTGCATGGAAAGGCAGGAGTCACAACACTTTTGGCAATATAGTTCTATATCTAGTCATTTTTAACCCTCTGGTGCTGCTCTTGTCAGTCAATTTTTTTTTTTATTTCAATGAAATGAATGTATATTGAATGTATAATGTACTATATTTTAGTTATATTTATAGTTATATTTATATATATATTTTTTTTAAGTTAATATTTTGTATTTTTAGGGAATTTTATGGTACTAAATTATATTTATGCTGTAGTTATTATCCATTTATTCACTTTTTGAGCATAGACCAGAAAATGAAATGTCCAACTTAAACTCATAAATCTTCAGTGCTTTGGAGACTGAAGTTTGATATCCTTTCAAAAGAAGACACTTGGCAGAGTATTGCTGAAGTTTGCTGAGTTTTACTCTAAAACTGTGAGGAAATCAAAGCCATAAATCTAAACAAGTTGTGTTCCAAATTTGAGGTTGACATCTCAAAAAATGAGTTCAGTAAGATTTAGTTTTGGTGCAGTAAATGGTAAAAGGACTGCATTTATATAGTGCTTTCAACAGACCCATGGCCATCAAAGCGCTTTACATATTTCCTCACATTCACCCATTCATTCACCAACGGCGGTGTCAGCAATGCAAGGCACCATCCAGCTCGTCGGGAGCAGCCGGGTTAGGTGTCTTGCTCATGACACCTCGACACTTGGTCAGGTGGAACCGGGGATGGAACCACCAACCTTCTGGTTTGTAGCCAACCTACATGAACCACTGAGCCACTGCCGCCCACAGTACCGAACACGTCCACTGGAATTTTGTTTTGTTTTCCACAGTTTTTTTCAGGACAATTTAACCTTTTTGAATCATGTCCGTGATTTTTGTGTGTTCACACAGCAAGTGCCAAAACCTTTACCAAATTTCGTACCTTTCAGATGAAGAAAGAAATTCTAAAAACAAAAAATAAATAAATAAATGTAAAATGTTTCGGTCAAAAATGACCAAACAGCACCAGAGGGTTAAATCAAGACACATTTACTGGAAATAATGATTACAAATGTATCAAAATGAAGTGAGTTTGTGCTTAAAACAAGAACAAATATCTGTCAGTGAGTCAGAAACTGATATCGTCACCCTGTGCCCTGAGCTGAATCCGAGGTCATCTAGAGGTCATCTAACTAAGCAAAGTCAACATCAGAAACCTTTATCAACTTCATCTCTGAATAAGAGCTGAAACTGGGAATGCAGGGAAAGTCTTGAAAGGAAAGATTTATCCCGGAATGAGGAATCTGATGAATGAATGTGGACTCACTGCTGTATCCTGGTCAATAATTCCCGTCCCATTCTCTTTCTGATAAAAGACGCAGAGAGAGAATAAGCATCATTACTCAAACAGATCATAAAACAGGATATTGACACGGCGATGATGCACCAAAGTAAAGAAACTGGTTGAGTGGGTGAATGTTTAACGTGAATCAAGCGTCTCACCTTCAGCAGCGCCACAATGAGCCGGGAGAAATCTCCACTGGTTTCACTCATCAAGTCTTTCTCCAGATCCCGCTTGAACTCTGTGAAAGTGACAGAAACAGAAAACAGATGCCATTATCAGTCCTTACTGAATTAAATATTACATGATAATATAATACATGCACTACCAAAACAAATTAACACTTTTATTCATCAAGCACGCATTAAACTGATCAAAAGTGACAGTAAAGACATTTATAATGTCACAAAAGATTCTATTTCAGATAAATGCTGTTCTTTCTATTCATCAAAGAATCCTGAGAAATAAAATGCAACACAGTTTCCACAAAATTGTGTTTTATTTCGTTCTTGCTGACCAGCAGAGGCAGTGCTTCACACTGGATACAATGTCTTGTTGCAAATGCACAGGTCGAGTCTAATACAAAGTTGCTCAGGACCAGGATGATTGTTGTGCTCCCCTATTTAACCCCTCAGTGTTCAACACGCCCAGGTGATATTCACAGGGACCAGCCTCAGTGCTTAGAGCGATCTCAGCGAGTAGAGCACTCTGTTCAGTGGGGGATAGCAAGTACTTCAGGTAAGGGGCAGAGCGCCTGGCCAATGGCCCTCCAGGGATGTTAAAGGCCAGGTATGCAGAACCTGAAGGTCTGTGGCTGGCCGTCGGACGTTTTTTCTCATCAGCAGCTCAGTTACAGGAAAACAACGACTTCCGACCCATGGGTTATAGCAACACTAACTCATGGGTACAAGCTGCAGTTCCGAGGGTGGCCGAGGGGGTCAAGATGACCATGGTTGACCAGAGGAGAATGGAGCAACTGAGAGTGGTTTCTCTAAAGGTTTTTTTCTCCATTCTGGTCCTGAAGGAGTTTTGGTTCCTTGCCACCGTTGCCTCTGGCTTTTGGCTTGCTCATTTGGGGACTCCTAAATCTCATCTATATTACCGATCCACTTTGATACCAGTCTTTCATTTGAAAGCCACGTTTCTAACATCTGTAAAACTGCATTCTACCATCTTAAAAATATATCTAAATTACGGCACATGCTTTCAATGCAAAATGCTGAACAGTTAATTCATGCGTTCATGAGCTCAAGGCTAGATTACTGTAATGCTTTACTTCCTCCTTGTGACCATCCAGTGTGGAGCACTGCCTCTGGCGGTCAGGAAGAACGAAATAGAGCCTCAGTTACCTACATAACTCTCGTTTTCAACACTGATAATATCAAAGAATCCTGAGAAAATAAAATGTATGACGCTTTCCACAAAAATATTAAAAGTTTTTAACATTATAATAATTCTGATAATAATCATAAATGTGTGTTGATCATCAGATCCTCATCTGAGAGTGATCAGTGAAGGATCATGTGACACTGAAGACTGGAGTAATGATGATAAACTCAGCTTTGATCACAGGAATAAATCACACTTTACTATATATTCACACAGAGAACAGCTGATCTACACTGGAGGAGTATTACACTGATCTACTGGAGTTATGAGCAGATTCATGAGCAGGAGAGACATTTATATATATATAATGTATTTCTTGTTAGTCCTAGATTAAAATACACAGACAGTCCTTGTTCTGATTAACTAAAAATGACTGAATTATCAGTTTTTTCAAAAATGTCAAAGCCATTCAAAGCATTTTTGGTTTGTTTGACAGTGATAAATCACCAATAATCATTATGTCATTAGTGTCAGTTACAGTATGAGCATAATTCCCAGTAAATATTAGTGCTCATGTTGACTGATCAATCTACCAAAATATTTTATTTTCAATTACTGGTATAATTGGTCTGAGGTCAATCTTTTTTTAATATCAAATGCTTTAAATCAGTATAAGCATTTCAAAAGACAACAGACTTTTAATTGCAGTAATTAAATCAACAGTTTTGTAAATTGATCTTAAAGCACCTTGACTGTATGAAGCTGTGATGTCGGAGATCTGCTGTGGTGTCCTGGTGCACAAAACCTCTAAAAGAGTCTCTTCATCTGTACCAGCGCCCTGAACACACACACACACACACACACACACACACACACACACACACACACACACACACACACACACACACACACACACACACACACACACACACACAATGTGGTTTTGTAGTTGTGTATGTTGTAATATGTACAATGATAATCAAACACACACACACACACACACACACACACACACACACACACACACACACACACACACACACACACACACACACACACACACACACACACACACACACACACTCACACTCACACTCACACTCACACTCACACACACACACACACACACACACACACACACACAAAATTAATGTGGTTTTGTAGTTGTGTATGTTGTAATGTACAATGATAATCAAACACACACACACACACACACACACACACACACACACACAGATTAATGCTTAACCTCCATGGCTTTGCGCAAGCGATGGGCCTCAAACTGCTCCGGCATCATCATCAGACCGAGAATCAGAGACTGCAGATCACCGGAAAGAACCTTCTTCAGACTCGCGTGCAGTTCCTGTAACACACACACACACACACACACACACACACACACACACACACACACACACACACACAGATTTTTATCTTGATGTGTTTCTGGCAGGTTTTCCTGCTTGAATGTTGATTATTCCTCATATTCTCCATTGTTGCGGCTCCTCTCTTCCCAGTCTGTCAGTAACGCTCTGTTTAGTTCCTGTCTCTATGAAGCCCCTCCTTCTGAAAAGCACACTGTGCTCTGATTGGTCGGCTGGAGCGGTGTGTTGTGATTGGTGTTTGGGAAATGTCCCACCCCTTACCATAGCCGGCAGTCTCAACACACTGCTAACTAACTCAAGCAGGCCCCGCCCCTTTATTCTGCGTATGAATTATTATTATGAGGAATATTGTGACGTGTTGGTTCCCGGAAGAAACTCAAGACTACAATGGATTCATTACTATTATATTCCTGATGGAGACTGTATGTGATTTACATTTGTACTTTCCTTGTTAGGACAAGCACAGCCTGAGCCAAAGACACACAGACGATCTGGAGATAAAGTAGTTCTTGCGTACCTTCTGTGAGATGCTCTTGTAGACGCAGGCCAGAGACTGTCTCTGAGCGTTACTGCGATTGATCAGTAGTCCCACAATGGTGCTCACATCTTTAACAGAAACATATGGTGGTTAGAAATTAAAACATTAAAATATGACAGAATGCTATAAGTCAGACGAGTAAACAAACCTTTCTTCTCCAGAGCAGCGTGAAGGATCGCAACGTCTCTCTCGGGACGAAAGTTAGGGAAGGGCCGAACAGATCCCAGAGTTCCCCACCACATGCCTTCCATCTGTGGGACGAGAGAAATACAGGCCAGGGTGGAAGTGTACAGCGAGAATAAGTTTCACGACAAACAGTGTTAGTGAAGTATGACAGAAGAGGGCAGACACACTGACCATCAGAGGAGACGCGTCCTGTGAGTTTGACTCCATCGCAGCTCCTGTCAGTGAAGGGCGTTATGAGCGGCTGTCTGGAGAAAAAACTGCTTTTAACTAGTACTGACATTTAAATTAATCATTTGATCCAATCCACTTATTGAGTACATGCGTGCTTGTGTTTAAAAACATAGCACCTACAGCCGAGCACCTACTGTACCCGCTGTATTATTCTGCCTCTGTTTCTTCTTCTTCTGCTCTTGAGTCTATGGCAGCTCATAGAAAGTCATGAAGTTTGGCACACTGATAGAGGACTGGCCCAACATTAACTACACCAATTTTGGAGTCTCTAACTCAATTCCTCTAGCACCACCACCTGTCCAAAATTTGACTTACATTTGTGCTAATGACTTTTGAACCGTAAGGGCTAGAAACAAGATTCTGGCTCAAGATGATTTCATTGAACTATGACGTAAATTTTCCCACCAAAAAAAAAAACTTTTTCAAACTCCTCCTAGATGGTTTATCCAATTTGCAACCCCTAACCTAACCTAAAAATTTTACCAGATAATTTTCAGACAATGGCAACAAAAAGTCAATTTATCAAACTGTTTTTGAATAACACGCAAACCAATTTTTACGTAACGCTTGCGACATAAGGCTCTACGTCCGCACCGCTTTATCATATTCTGACCAAACTTGGTATAGATCATCAGAAGCATGACCTGAGGCGACATGCTGCATTACGGCGCAGCGCCACCTACTGGTTTGGAGATACACATTTTTTTTGCTTATAACTTCTGAAGGGTTTGCCCCAAAATCATAAAAGTGGTCTCGTTAGATTCGGGGTGCCATGCTGAGTCGAATGATATGAATATGAATGTTTCCATATCAGCCATTTGGAATTTTGTAGTAAAATGCTGTATTTTCTGAACGTGTTAGCATATCGTTAGGAAACTCAGGATGGGTCATCAGCACGATGCCCTGAAGGAGCCTGAGAAGTTTTGAGCCAGCGCCACCTAGTAGTAAAATCAAATATTCCAATGCTTATAACTTTGGATTTGGTTGGCTTATTTTCATGGGAGTCCAATCCTTAGATTCCCGAATCCTTGCCGAGTCCAACGATACCAAACATGCTAGGTTTCCCCTTATGGTTTGTTCAACATTGGGATTTAGCATTTAAACAACTTTTGCGAATATCTTCGTAACCGTTAGTCTGATTGAGACGAAACCACCGTATCGGAATCATAGCGGGTTGACCATATATATATATGGCCAAATGTCAACATTTTTATAGGCTAGTAAGAGGCAAAATAATGCAATCAAAGTCGGTGTAGATTATTTTTTATATGCTCATAAATACAAATGTCTATAACTCCTAAACAAAATGTGATATGTTCACCAAATTTGGCACACTTATGTATGGGGGCACCATGAGGACACACACAAAAAAACGGTGGCACTGTGCCACTTGATGGCACTATAATTGAACAAAACATAAAATTGGCTCAACACAACTCAATGTGTTTATGGGTTTTCAACCATTTTGCTTAACATTGTCTCCAAATGTCTTTACTTATTTCTGCAGTTGGTCTGCTGCTGCTTCCTTGTATTCTTCTGTTGTGCTTTGCCCTGATAATGGCTGCTTGCAGATATATTTACATCTATAATTACACTGTTGACCCCTTAAACCAGCCCATACCAGCAAACCTGTCCCACTCGGCAAACATGAGTCTCTTCCTCCTCAGTGTTTCTGTCTCGTTTTCCAGCACAAATATCTAAACATTCTTAAAACGAGACACATTTACTGGAGAAGAGAGATGACTGAAGATATTAAGACTTGTTTACTGAAAAATGTAAGAAAATGAAGAGAGTTTGTACTTTAAACAAGAACAAATATCTGTCAGTGAGTCAGAAAAATCATCTCGTTTCATCTCAAGTTTATTTTTCTGGCTCTACTGAGTTCTTGTTTTGAGCTCAAACTCCCTGAGAGACGAGTGAAGGTGTTTTACCTGCTGAAGTGTGTCTCAGACCGAGTTTCAGCTCTTTTACTGACACTGGGTCTGCCCGTATCAAACTCAATGTTTTAAAGGCTTTTGAGGAATAAACAGCTCCTGCTTTCCGTAGATCTCAGACGTGTCTGAAGCACAAAACACAAAATGTCTCAAACCAAATAGAAGTTCTCAATATCTCAGATCAGATCGGATATCCCATCATGGGTGTGACCTGGAGACACACAAAAACCTTAAAAACCTGCAGAACTGGATCACCAATCGACCAGATTCTTCCCAAAATAGCCTTTTCTGAATTACAAAGATTCCTCAAATGAAAACTCAACAGAACATGATTTACAGTGTCTGAAGACTGTAAAACAGGTTGTAATGTGAGAAATGTGAGAAGGTGTTGTTAATGTCAACAGAGCTGAACTTGCATGTGTAAATAAGCTCAAGTCAAACACTGGGATATCAGGAGAACTCTCAACTCTCCTCCACCTGAAAGAGCAACATCAGCAGGTGTGGCCTTCTGTGTGTAGAGCTCACACATCTGCATGCTTCTCACTCATCCTCAGCCGTTATCAGACATCTGAACACGTCTCACACACACACACACACACACACACACACACACACACACACACACACACACATACACACACACACACACACACACACACACACACACACACACACACACACACACTCACACACACACACACACACACACACACACACACACACACACACACACACACACACACACACACACACACACACACACACACACACACACACACACACACACACACACACACACACACACACACACACACACACACACACACACACACACACAGACACACACACACACACACACACACACACACACACACACACACACACACACACACACACACACACACACACACACACACACACACACACACACACACACACTCACACACACACACACACACACACACACACACACACACACACACTCACACACACACACACACACACACACACACACACACACACACACACACACACACACACACACACACACACACACACACACACACACACACACACACACACACACACACACACACACACACACACACACACACACACACACACACACACACACACACACACTCACTCACACACTCACACACACACTCACACACACACACACACACACACACACACACACACACACACACACACACACACACACACACACACTCACACACACACACACACACACACACACACACACACACACACACACACACACACACTCACACACACACTCACACACACACACACACACACACACACACACACACACACACACACACACACACACACACTCACACACTCACACACACACACACACACACACACACACACACACACACACACACACACACACACACACACACACACACACACACACACACACACACACACACACACACACACACACACACACACACACACACACACACACACACACACACACACACACACACACACACACACACACTCACACACACACACACACACACACACACACACACACACACACACACACACACTCACACACACTCACACACACACACACACACACACACACACACACACACACACACTGGAATCTCAGCAAACACAACAGAACGTCACACAGTCACTGGGCAGAAGAAAGACACCAATGGATTAAAACTCAAAAACTGATGAATTCTGACATGACTTTTTGTTTTAGTTTTATTACAAAATTAAAGCCACTCCCTGTTACATAATATTTCACATTGTACTTTGAAAAATAACATCTACACAAGTTTCTTGGTTTTCCAAAGGCATGGCGATTTCACACTGACTCTGAGCTCAACACAATTTTTGGTATTAAAAACAAACGCGAACAGCATTTGCAGCGGCTATAAACGAATCGCACACACTGATATTAAAGCATACACCAGAACATATACCCAGTGTGTCAGATAATATGTAGGAAATAAAATAACATTAGCGTGTAAACAAATCAAATGAGCAGAAATGAAAGAGTGGATTCATAGATGATATCTGAGAGATATGGGAAATCTCATTATGAAGGTGAAACACCAGCACCATCTTCAGTGTGTACAGCGTAAAATGACCTGTAGGCAATGTTTATGTTTTAGACACACCCCATCGGATGACCTCTGACCTCTGACCGCGGCTTCACTCTCACTGGTAAATGTTTCTGTTTGATCGCAGTGTGGCGTGTCAGAGTGGGTGGAGTCAGAAGGAGAGGCGGGTCACATGATCACGAGGGGGCGGGGTTAGAGAAACTCCAGCTCCCACTGCTGGCTCTGGCGCTCCTCACCCTCCTCTCGGATCACCACATGCTCTCTGTCGTACGTTTTGCCTCCTGTAAAAAACAGGAATTTGATTGCCACATGTTTTTTATGGAAGCTTGTATGCATTGTGAAAAGCACTATACAAATAAATATGAATTGAACTGAATAATGGATAATATTTTTAATATCAAAATAATAATTGATAAAATAAATGAAAATGGTTCTCACCCTTGATGTCCAGCAGCATCCCAGGGAAGGTGTTGCTGCAGATGCGACCTTTGACCTCTGCGCTCCACGTCTGCACCGGCACACGCGTCTCCGTCCACAGCACCACCTTGGCGCCGGACTCCACGTTACCCATGACCTGCAGACTCATGCTCCGGGCCAGCTGACACACACACACACACACACACGTTAGTTTCAAACAGTATACAAGTGCACAGAGGAAGTGAAACGCATGCACACCTTGTTCTTGATGAGCCCGTCCTGATAGAGCCACACGTCACTCATCCCCTCCACCTGCTCCGTCACGACCACGCGGCCCGTCTTCATGTCCTCCACGCCGCCCTGCACGGATATGCAGTGGCCCGTCTCCTTATTCCTTATGCGGAACAGCCTTTGCTTCTACAGGGACATAAACACACACTGATAAGAAGTGCTCGTGAACACAACACTCTTCACTGGTCATGAGCGGACACTGACCTGTCTGACGGGATACAGGGAGCCGATGCAGGACACAGAGCTGAACATGAGCCAGTTTGTGATTTCAATGGGCTCCAAGAGGAACTGGCGCCCTCTGTAGTTGCTGTGTTCACATAACACCCAGCTGCGGACAGATCGACACGCTTATGACATGCACACAACTCTGGGGTTAAGAGAGATTAATAGCCTTATCATCAGTAACGCATTAAACTGATCAAAAGTGACATTTATAGTGTTACAAAAGATTCTATTTCAAATAAATGCTGTTCTTTTGAACTTTCTATTCATCAAAGAAACCCAAAAAATAAAATGTATCAGTTTCCACACAAATATCACTGATAATAATCATAAATGTGTGTTGATCATCAGATCCTCATCTGAGAGTGATTACTGAAGGATCATGTGACACTGAAGACTGGAGTAATGATGATAAACTCAGCTTTGATCACAGGAATAAATCACACTTTACTATACACCCATCAGGCATAACATTATGACCTAATATTGTGTTGGTCCCCCTGACCCGTCGAGGCATGGACTCCACTAGACCCCTGAAGGTGTGCTGTGGGATCTGGCACCAAGATGTTAGCAGCAGATCCTTTAAGTCCTGTAAGTTGCGAGGTGGGGCCTCCATGGATCGGACTTGTTTGTTCAGCACATCCCACAGATGCTCGACAGATGCTTGGATTGAGATCTGGAGAATTTGGAGGCCAAGTCAACACCT
>JAGHMJ010002283.1:230000-250000 GCA_018749465.1 Paracanthobrama guichenoti
AATGATGGAGGAGGAGATGCTTACGATCTTGAGCGGGTGTAAGGAGGCGACGTATGGGTGTGTGACGCCCCAGGCGGCGGGGCTGGAGAATCCTCCCACCTCCAGCACCCGCGGGACGCCCTGGAAGAAGGGTTCGGCGAACACCAGCCACCTGAGAGAGCAAAAACAGGATGGTGACAGAGGAACAGAGAGAGACAGAGAGAGAGAGAGAGAGAGAGAGAGAGAGAGAGAGAGAGAGAGAGAGAGAGAGAGAGAGAGAGAGAGAGACAGAGAGAGAGAGAGAGAGAGAGAAAGAGACAGAGAGAGAGACAGAGAGAGAGAGAGACAGAGAGAGAGAGAGAGAGAGAGAGAGAGAGAGAGAGAGAGAGAGAGAAAGAGACAGAGAGAGAGACAGAGAGAGAGAGAGAGAGAGAGAGAGAGAGAGAGAGAGAGAGAGAGAGAGAGAGAGAGAGAGAGAGAGAGAGAGAGAGAGAGAGAGAGAGAGAGAGAGAGAGAGAGAGAGAGAGAGAGAGAGAGAGAAAGAGAGACAGAGAGAGAGAGAGAGAGAGAGAGAGAGAGAGAGAGAATTCTCCTATGATCAGTCAAGGTCACTCACAGGCCGGCGTTGATGATGATGGAGTTGGCTTTGATCGGGAAACCGTAGATTCGGGAGTCTTCTGACGTGTCTCTGAACGTCACCTTCTTCCCTTCTGCATTTTCCTCTGGGAAAAGACTGATTTCAGGAACGCTGTAATCCTGGAAAGGAGGAAAATTTATGCTGCTAAGCATTGAAAAGTAACAAAAACGAATTAAAAACACTTATGCAGCGGTGACAGAAACAAAGCATTTCTACTTAAGGATATTTTTCAAGTATCTGTATTTTTTACTTTGGGAAACTTTGGAATCTGCATTCCAAACACAATATCATATTTTTTACTCCACAACATTCCATAAAAACACTGTACCGAGACACAAGAGTGATGTACAAATCATGAACGAGTCGATTCTTTCCAGTGAACCTGCTGAACTGATTCACAGATACAGCGAACGATTCATTTGCTAATTGAACTGTTCATGAGTCAAAAACTCGACAAAATGAGGCAAGAACAATATTGTCAGAGCTGTGTGTGTGAAACTGATGTAAGCCACATTTAATCATTGATTATTATCAATGAAATCATAGTCAGATCGCGACCGTGAGTTAAAACTGAAATGCTTGAATGTGGGCACGTTTGCATTTGTGTGTCACCGTCTGTGCGGCGACTTAGTAAAATAACTCATATTAATATCTGTAGCAGTTTCAGGTGATATAAACCAGTATGTTGTCCTAGCGTTCCTCTAAACTAACACATTTTGCCCTGTACATTATATTTTTATACTATTTGTCGCCATTTATTAGCACAAATGTAGTTTTCCCCCATTTTTAAAATACTTCATGATACATTATTTGTTTGCACGCTTGAATTATCAGTAACTTAAAGAGATATTTTAGTATATTAAAGTTGAATGTTTTGATGGTGTATAATACATGCTGGTAATAACATAAGTTTTCTTATTTGCAATAGATTAAATGCATGCACTATTAGTGCTGACTAGAATAAATACATGGTCATTTCTGCTGCAGGACACAAGGTGGCGCACTAGGACCTTTCATAAACACGGCTGTGCTCATGATCCCATCCATTCCAGACTCAATTATGAGCTAAAACACTGTTACCTCTCAGGGTCTGTGTTCATGCACTCCTAAAGATAAAGCTTTTCACAGCCATGCCACAGAAGAGCCATTTCTGGCTCCCGAAAGCAGCTCTCACTGTTAAAATAACCATTTTATTCTTAGTGTAATTAACATTTTAAGAGCTTTGTGCAATGGAAAGATTCAGTGGATGTTAAAAGTTCTTCATGGAACCATCAATGCCAGTAAAGAACTTTATTTCTGGGAGTGCAGAGGTGAAATTCAGCTAGTAAAGAGATGCCGTACCCTCACTGCTCGCCGTATGGATCCGATGACGAACCTCCTCTTTATCCGAGGCTCGGGCTCACCGTCTCCTTCTCCACGATCCGCTGGCGTCCGTTCTTGCTGGTCGGACACTTCTTCATCCGCCGGTCCGAATGGGTTCGTCAGCTCGATGTCGCCCTCGTCCAGAGCGATCTTCTCCCCTTTGAACTCCGGCTTCTCATACAAAACCCAACTGTAGAAGACAGAACATGATGGAAAATATTTCACTGTTTTTACTGTAGTTTTGATCAAATAAATGCAGCCTTGGTGAGCAGAAAAAAACTCTTTAAAAAAAAAGTTAATGTATAATGACCTTTTTTTAAATATTTTTTAGACATATGAACCAGCGGCTTTATCCTACATCACTTACACATGAAGCGTTTATTATGACATCATCCTGATCACCAGAATGATGTTTCTTATGCATAAACATTCATCATCCAGCTGTCTCTGAGCTGAGGGAGTGAAAGCTGGAGGATCCAGCACATTTCAGCTCTTCCTATTAAAGGTCTAAGTCAATAACAGCCATTTGTGTGTTTCTGCAGATAATGATCATCTGCAGGATTCAGAGATGATTTTGCTGGGAGGCAGGGAGAGTCTGCGTGTCAAAACTGATGTGGAATGTGATTCCCTTCAGCTGCTCACGTGAACAAATGATTTATTGTAAATATTACTCCTGTATATTTACTGTCACGTGTCAGTTAATGTTTTGCATATGTATTACACACATACACTATATTGCCAAAAGTGTTGTGCCGCCTGTCTTTACATGCACATGAACGTTAATGCCATCCCATTCTTAATCCGTAGGGTTTAATATGGAGTCGGCCCACCCTTTGCAGCTCTAACAGCTTCAGCTCTTCTGGGAAGGCTTTCCACAAGGTTTAGGAGTGTGTTTATGGGAATTTTTGACCATTCTTCTAGAAGCGCATTTGTGAGGTCAGGCACTGATGTTGGACGAGAAGGCCTGGCTCGCAGTCTCCGCTCTAATTCATCCCAAAGGTGTTCTATCGGGATGAGGTCAGGACTCCGTGCAGGCCAGTCAAGTTCCTCCACACCAAACTCGCTCATCCATGTCTTTATGGACCGACGCTTTGTGCACTGGAGCGCAGTCATGTTGGGACAGGAAGGGGCCGTCCCCAAACTGTTCCCACAAAGTTGGGAGCATGAAATTGTCCAAAATATCTTGGTGTGCTGAAGCATTAAGAGTTCCTTTCACTGGAACTAAGGGGCCAAGTCCAACCCCTGAAAAACAACCCCACCCCATAATCCCCCCTCCACCAAACTTTACACTTGGCACAATGCAGTCAGGCAAGTCCCGTTCTCCTGGCAACCGCCAAACCCAGACTCGTCCATGGGATTGTCAGACAGAGAAGCGTGATTGGTCACTCAGAGAACACGTCTCCACTGCTCTAGAGTCCAGTGGCGGTGTGCTTTACTCCACTGCATCCCATGCTTTGCATTGCACTTGGTGATGTAAGGCTTGGATGAGCTGCTCGGCCATGGAAACCCATTCCATGAAGCTCTCTCCGCACTGTTCTTGAGCTCATCTGAAGGCCACAGAAGTTTGGAGGTCTGGAGCTATTGACTCTGCAGAAAGTTGGTGACTTCTGCACACTGTGACCCTCAGCATGCGCTGACCCGGCTCTGTGATTTTACGTGTTCTATCACTTCGTGACTGAGTTGCTGTTGTTATGATGTCAATGATTTGGGGGGGCATCCCAATACTTTTGGCAATATAGTGTATGTTTATGAAACACTGAACCATTTAATTATTTAATTAATTAAATAATTAATATATATTAATAGAAGTATCAAGAGAAATATTTGTGATTGATACACTATCAGAGGTTTGGGTTAGTAAGATTAAAAAAAAAGAAATACTTGTCAAAAAGGCAACATAATATTGATCAAAAGTGACAGTAAAACATTTAATGTTACAAAATTTCAGATAAATTATGTTCTTTTGAACTTTCCATGCATCAATGAATCCTGAGAAATAAAATGTATGATAGTTTCCACTGAAATATGAACTGTTCTCAACACTGATAATAATCCTAAATGTGTGTTGATCATCAGATCCTCATCTGAGAATGATCAGTGAAGGATCATGTGACACTGAAGACTGGAGTAATGATGATAAACTCAGCTTTGATCACAGGAATAAATCACACTTTACTATATATTCACACAGAGAACAGCTGATCTACACTGGAGGAGTATTACACTGATCTACTGGAGTTATGAGCAGATTCATGAGCAGAACAGACTCTTCTGAGTGTCGCTCACCCTCCTCTGATCACTCGCACAGAGATTGTGTCTGTAAACTCCCACGGTGTGGCGTCCACAACATCGCCACGCACTTCAATCCTCTCGCCGCTCATTCCAGGCTTGTCATAGATTAACATCTGATAAAAAGAAAGAAAAAACAGCTTAGAGTCTCACCACTGTTTTCCACAAAGGCTGCATTGTTTAATATTTCCTCATCTGAACACTAGGGGCAGCTGACGCTGGACGAGACGCTGACGGGCAATCACATCCATTCGCTCTGTCCTACATTGGAAAGGCACTTTTATTGTCTCAGATCCTCAAGGCTGCAATATTACACGGATGGCTAATGCAGTCAATACCACAGAAGGAAATAAGAATAGGCTTGATAATCCAGTTTCGGTGACCTTTTCTAAATCTCTTACTTTGCTGCTGATGAAGGACACAGGAATGTCAACCAAAGCTAATTCAATACACATGAATTGTCAAATATATAAAACAGATTTAAATGTCAGTGCCAAGTTGAATCCTGTGTTCTGGAAAAGCGTTATAGTGGTTTAATGTTCCCACCAGAGAGCAAAAAAGAAGAACTATGAGATATAAAATCTCAAAACTTCAGATTCTCCAACTTCCAAGTATAAAACATACAAAGAACTTGGTGCTGGTCTCTCTCTCTGTCTCTCTCTCTGTCTCTCTCTCTCTCTCTCTCTCTCTGTCTCTCTCTGTCTCTCTCTCTCTCTCTCTCTCTCTCTCTCTCTCTCTGTCTCTCTCTGTAGCTCTCTCTCTCTCTCTCTCTCTCTCTCTGTCTCTCTCTCTCTCTCTCTGTCTCTCTCTCTCTGTCTCTCTCTCTCTCTGTCTCTCTCTCTCTGTCTCTCTCTCTCTCTGTCTCTCTCTGTAGCTCTCTCTCTCTCTCTCTCTCTGTCTCTCTCTGTCTCTCTCTCTCTCTGTCTCTCTGTCTCTCTCTGTCTCTCTGTAGCTCTCTCTCTCTCGCTCTCTCTCTCTCTCTCTCTCTCTCTCTGTCTCTCTCTCTCTCTCTCTCTCTGTCTCTCTCTCTCTCTCTCTCTGTCGCTCTCTCTCTCTCATCATCATCATCAGACGATCAGGCATTAATACAACATTCATGACAGAAGAAGAGACAATTGTGTGGAGTTTCTCACCTTTCCGGGTCGAGGGTTGAGTTTGCCGTGCTCCTTCTCTTTTGTGAGCTAAGAAAATAAAATAAATATTTAAATGAGATGAAACACATAGACATGAGTTCAACACACTGCAAAATGTTTTCTTTTCAAAAGTATTGTAACGCCCCTCCAAATCCCTGAGTTCAGGTGTTCAATCCCTTCATGGCCACAGGTGTATAAATCAAGCACTAGGCATGCAGACGCTTCTACACACATTTGTGAAAGAATGGCTCGCTCTCAGGAGCTCAGTGAACTCAAGCGTGGTACCGTGATAGGTTGCCACCTGTGCAATAAGTCCATTCCTGAAATTTCCATAGCTCCAGACCTCCAAACTTCTGTGGCCTTCAGATGAGCTCAAGAACAGCGCGTAGAGAGCTTCATGGACCAAGTGCAATGCAAAGCGTCGGATGCAGTGGTGTAACGGGACTTGCCTGACTGCATTGCGCAAGTGTAAAGTTTGGTGGAGGGGGGATTATGGGGTGGGGTTGTTTTTCAGGGGTTGGGCTTGGCCCCTTAGTTCCAGTGAAAGGAACTCTTAATGCTTCACCAAGACATTTTGGACAATTTCATGCTCCCAACTTTGTGGGAACAGTTTGGGAACGGCCCCTTCCTGTCCCAACATGACTGCGCTCCAGAGGAACTTGACTGGCCTGCACAGAGTCCTGACCTCATCCCGATAGAACACCTTTGGGATGAATTAGAGCGGAGACTGGGAGCCAGGCCTTCTCGTCCAACATCAGTGCCTGACCTCACAAATGCTCTTCTAGAAGAATGGCCAAAAATTCCCATAAACACACTCCTAAACCTTGTGGAAAGCCTTCCCAGAAGAGCTGAAGCTGTTAGAGCTGCAAAGGGTGGGCCGACTCCATATTAAACCCTACGGATTAAGAATGGGATGGCATTAAAGCTCATGTGCATGTAAAGGCAGGCGGCACAACACTTTTGGCAATATAGTGTATGTTTACTGGAGAAGCAAAATGGTATTAATTTTCTCATCTTGTAAGTGGTGATGTAAGGTGTGGCATATTAACATACAAACAGATCACCTTTGGTTCAGGTATTTTAACACTACATTCCTACCTAACCTTTGACAATAGAATAAAATGTGCTTTACACAATACTTCATGACTCTAGCTCTGAATATCACACACAGGAAGTCGTGACAGGCTTTACTGTCACCAGACTCTCCTCAAACACTCACTGAACGAGCCGTTTGAAACGCCACTGTACGTCGAGCTCCTCATGAAGGGAAACTCTCAGAAAGACACAACTCTGCAGAGCTGATGTCTGCATGACAGTGAACACCAACTGCTGGGTTTGGGATGGAAATACAGCGGTCAGCTCAACTGGTGCAGTGGTCAGGAGGTGCTTCAAGAGTTTCTGCATTACATTTCAGGATCTGATTGTTGGTTTGAATGTGTGTAGGAGGTGATGAATGAAAAGCCCTTCCCAGACTCTGCTGAGCGACATGTCTTTGCTCTTGCATTGAGGTATGGCAAGGTTAGAAGAGAGACAACATTACACAGAGTCCAAGTCAAATTCCTCTGTTTGCATACGGGGACGCTCTTAATGACAAGTCAAATACAGGAGTTAATGCAGAGGCTATTCGCTACCTCTGTAAACCAGCCATATGCCAGTCTCACTGACAGACACTGAGATCCATCCATCCATCCATCCAAAAATGAAAATACTAAAGCCCTTTATAAAAACATGTCACAGAAGGACATCAGTAAGCCTGATAATCAGGTTTCGGTGACCTTCTCTAAATCTGTTAATTATCTGATTCATCAAATATATAAAACAGACGTAAATGTCAGTGGCAAGTTGGATCCTGCGCTCTGGAAAAGCGTTATAGTGGTTTAATGTTAAAGGTTAAACTGTATAACATATAATTATTCTCAGAACTTTAAAACTAAAACTATTAAAAACATTATATATGGCAATAAACTAAAAGAAGTTTACATTGCAGCACAATAAATATGCATCTAAAAAGGAAAATACTAGAAAAGAAAAAATATCTATCTAAAAAAATAAATAAATCTATAAACCTACATAAACACAAAAAATAACTTATGATCCATCTAAGAATATATATATATATATGTCTGTCCGTCCGTCCGTCCGTCCGTCCAAAAATGAAAATACTAAAGCCCTTTATAAAAACATGTCACAGAAGGACATCAGTAAGCCTGATAATCAGGTTTCGTGACCTTCTCTAAATCTGTTAATTATCTGATTCGTCAAATATATAAAACAGACGTAAATGTCAGTGGCAAGTTGGATCCTGCGCTCTGGAAAAGCGTTATAGTGGTTTAATGTTCCCACCAGAGAGAATGCATGAGAAAAGGTTAAAGGTTAAACTGTATAACATATAGTTATTCTCAGAACTTTAAAACTAAAACTATTAAAAACATTTCTGATAAATGAGAAAAAGCTGAAATAAAACTGACAATTTACATTGAAGCACAATAAATATGTATCTAAAAAACTGAAAATAAATATGTATGATCCATCTAAAAAATGATAAATATATATAGGCTTAACATTATGACCACTGACAGGTGAAGTGAATAACACTGATGATCTCTTCCTCACGGCTCCTGTTAGTGGGTGGGATATATTAGGCAGCAAGTGAACATTTTGTCCTCAAAGTTGATGTGTTAGAAGCAGGAAAAATGGGCAAGCGTAAGGATTTGAGCGAGTTTGACAAGGGCCAGATTGTGATGACTAGACGACTGGGTCAGAGCATCTCCAAAACTGCAGCTCTTGTGGGGTGTTCCCGGTCTGCAGTGGTCAGGATCTATCAAAAGTGCTCCAAGGAAGGAACAGTGGAGAACCGGCCACAGGGTCATGGGCGGCCAAGGCTCATTGATGCACGTGGGGAGCGAAGGCTGGCCCGTGTGGTCCGATCAAACAGACATCTATCTGTCTGTCTGTCTATAGAAAGGAAAATACTAAAATACAAAAATATCTATTATACAAAATGATGCACATAATGTACCTACATTTGGTTATGGGTTGGTATAGGCTAAATTGAGTCTTTAGCGGCAGCAGACAAAATATTTAAATCATACCGCCTTGGATTTAAATTTTAGCCGTATGAGACCCTTCTATCTCTCACATATATGCACACAATTTAATACTACAGTGGGAAAAGCATCTCTGAAAACTGTGTGAACTGACATGTGTGAAGCATGCAGGTGACATGATCGTCTTCCAACTGGCAAAAACACAGTACGCCACTGCCAACACCGAGAACAGGGTGTGTCTGAGCATAACCTGTCTAGGAAAATTATCAGAGCTAATTAGAGGAGACAAAGTGAACATTAAGATAACGAACAGCGTCACATTCCATCACAGCCTCTCCCTCCGTCCCTGCCTGTGGACCTGAAGACCTGTTTCACTGACACACTCCTGACCAATTCAGTGCACACAACGGCTTTCCAATGGGAAAATAAGCACTTTCGAGTCTTGCATTATCACGCATTCAACTGGAAATTATACAGATCAATAATTTTTTTGGTATTATAAAAAGATATAATTTCAATAAGGACATTGCTCTATGCATAGTTAACCTGTCACTGAAACCTGAACTGCACTCAAGGATTTTTGCATATTCAATTTTAATGCAAGGCTGGAGGTGGGTTGAGTTGTCAGATAACTCGACATTATTAACCTCTGTCAACACAGAGGAGAGCAGGATGACGTGAACGACAGAGGTCAAGCTGTGTGTTTTACAGTGGACGTGTGATAACAGAAGCCATTCCCTAGTGACGGACATTTGCCTGACAAACCTCGATCATAAAGTCATATCCCAGAGGAACAAACTCTCGCTGACTGTTCTGATGCGTGATCAAACTTGTGAGGCATTTAAAGCCTAAAAAGTCACTCAAGCGCTCAAAATTTTTTTTTTGCAGATAATGATTATCTGAGAAATGCCTTGGGGATGAATGTGAGCATGACTACCAGAGCTTCCCATTTAAATGACAAAGTTGCTTTCGGTTCAGATTTGACTTGCAAACTCATTAGGCTCTGTACAGTAGAGAAGCAGCATTGAAGAGCTGTGTCTGTTATGGAGGACAAGAGGAAGCGTGAATATTGCATGAGCACTGAGGTAATATATCCTCCCTCAATCTCTATTGTAAACCCTTCTCGCTGAGGTGACATTACAGCCCTTCTAGGCTTTCGTTCACTGAGGTTTACTCCTGGAGAGTTCCAACTCTAATGAAATTACAGCCAGGTTTTCCAATGTAGCAGGGTTGGAAAAAACCTCTGCAAGATAGAGTTGAGCACACTGTCCTACACCTAAACAATCCAAAAACATCAGACGTTTGAGGTCTGCATACTATGTTACACAACGCTTGTTGTGAGTGGCTCAATATCAGGTTACAGTAAGAGCTGACTAGGACTGGGAGAAACAGAGCAGTGGCATAATATGAAAACAACACTCTCATTGATTCCATGCCCTCATTCTCAGAGTGATAAACTCTTGTAGTGCAACATATATTCCAACATATGCATACAAAGCAATACTCACATATGCATCAGGGAAGGCTCTGTACTTGAGGGCCACGTTTCGCTCTGGTTCTGGCTTTTGGAAGCCCTTGGTGTCATTGATTAGAAAACCTCCATCAAGGCTGCTGCTGCGTGGAAGAGAGTTCTGGAGGAGCGTCTCGGAGGGCAGAGAGCGGTAAAGTTCCAAAGTGGACTTGTGGTCGAAGCTGGAGGTCTCCTGTGAGCTGTGCTGGACTGGAGAAGCCACGCTTATCCGAGAAGTTTCGGCGAGCCCGCTGAGGGAATTCGACGGAGATGTGAGGAACGAGAAGCGCTCGAAACGGGAACCGAGCAAGTTGTCGGATCCCTTGGCGGAGGAGCTCATTCGGTCTTGACTGGGGCTGATCTCTGGGAGAGAAGCGGCGCGGAAGATGGAGCGGTTCGAGGCCTTGCCGTTCTCGGTTGGCTGGAAGAAGAAGCTGTTCTCCAGACGAGATGAGCTGCCTCCATTGACCAGTCCCTTTGCAGGAGTCTCTTCGGGACTAGCCAGGTCGCTGAGGGAGCCCCGGCGCATCACGATGCTGTTGAGGGCCGACGCTCTCAGCGGAACAGATAACCCTCGATTGGGCGACTCTCCGAACTGCTGCTCCTTCATCATGGTCAAAGGAGAGCGCATGTCTTTGGGGGAACTCCAGTGAAGGCCGATGTCTACAGGCAAACTGGAAAGTCCATTCAGGACCGTCTTTGGCTCATGAACAGGTGAGGCTGGAGTAAGAGGCGAGAGAGAAGTACGGGGTGAGATTGGTGCATCCTCTTCAATAGGTGGCAGTGAAGAGAAGGGAGTGTTGGATGGGGTGCGTTGAAGCCTTTGCCGGACCGGTCGCTCCATGCTCTTGAGAGTATCGACAAAGTTATCCATTTCTGAAAAGGACGAGGGAGAAAGAGCGTCAGGCTCAAGGCCGGTGGGTGAGGGAATCAGCTCCACCCGCGTAGCTTGGAAAACATCAGACGAGTAGTCATCCGTCTCCACAATCATCAAGCGGGAATCAAATTGTGCCTGTGAGTCAAAGACTGTTTGTCTTATCACCTGCTCTCCCTCTCTCGCTTCAGGTAAACTAAGCTCCACCCTGCTCCTCCCACCTATGTAACTCTCACTACTCCCATGAACTTCGCTCTCCAAAACTTTCCAGTTAGTGTTGCCAAGGCTGCCGTCGGTCTCTGAGGAGAAAGCAGAGGGCTGGGTCTCGGCAGAGTGAAAATGAGACGTGTAGACTCCTTTCTTCTCATAGCTGGGGGACAGAGAGGAGCGCAGGTCTGTGCTCTCCGTGAAGTTTGAGCTAGACTGCTGTTCTTCAGAGTGAGAATAGAGACTCTTCCACCTCCTCTCAAGCTCAGGACTGGCTCTGCTTGGCTCCTCTTGATTTCTCCACCTAAAGCTGTCCAATGGACTTTCATGGGTCCCAAAGCTGCCCTGTTGGTCAGTGCTGACCAGGGACACTTTGTGCACCACCATGGTGTCCTCTCGGCCCTCTCGAGCAGAGGACGGTCGACTGAGCTTCGTACTGAACACTGCAACACTAGAGTTCATGTCTGTATCGGATCCAGGCTCAGTTTCTGCTTCTGTCTCGGACTCCTCGATCACTGTACTGAGAACAGAGGATGCATGAAAGAACCTAGAACAAAAGGATGAAAGTGAAGAAGAAGAAAAGCATTAATCCTTTAATCATCATCAAAACGCAATTAGATTAATTTAAAGCTGCTGTGTCACAGAGGTTTGTGAGAAATAAACATCTCTCAATGTAATGAACTGAAGGCCTGTTTGGTTTGTGACTTTCTGCATTAATATTTGAAGCATAAGAAAATCACTCGATACAACAGCATTTATGAGAACGTAGATGACAGATAACGAAAGGTATAAATGTGGGATGTGCATAGGAGAGTTCCTGAAGAAATGACGTTTTAAAAGGGCACTTTAAGATGAATCACAGCTTTAAAAGCTTCAATCTCACCATACAATAGTGCAGAGATGAGTGGAGAAGAAAATATACTAATGGAACAGAAGTTGTGTAAGGGCTTTACAACATTAAGCATTCAACAATAACAGTGAGTATAATACCATTAATACGGGCCAATATAATTTAGCACAATCCTCAAAAGTAATGTGTGTTCATCACATTTGTAGTAATGCATATCATCAACCGA
Organism: Paracanthobrama guichenoti; assembly: GCA_018749465.1. Taxonomy (NCBI): domain Eukaryota; kingdom Metazoa; phylum Chordata; class Actinopteri; order Cypriniformes; family Gobionidae; genus Paracanthobrama; species Paracanthobrama guichenoti. Next base: position 242,115 of record JAGHMJ010002283.1, read on the forward strand.
TATGAAAAACACTTTAATTTACAGAAAGAACTAATACCAAAAATGTTTGTCTCTGCTAGTATTAATTTGGTTAGTTAAATATAATCTAAACAAGAAGAGCCTGTGTTGAGATTAACATGCATTCCTCCTTCAGATCAGACATGGTGTATGTCACATGCAGAAATATACACGCATCAAATACATAACAAGTTTAATTGATAATAAAGGAAGTACATGTTTTAGGATCATATGCACTAAAACAATACATATAGATAAAGTGTCCCTTCATATCATGTAACTGTGAGGACAGAGGAAAGTGTGCTACATGTCATTTCGCCCTGAGACGTTTAAAGGGAGAGGTATCGAGTTATATCAGCCGGCAGAACTCGTTCCTCTGGATCTGCATTAAATCACGCCCCCTGGTGGTGAAACTGCATCCCATCTTCGGCCCCTGAGCTGATTTGCTGTTTGCAGGGTTCCCACACATTGATTAACTTCAAATTCAAGGATCTTTCAAGGACTTTCCAGGTCTAATAACCTCAAACCCTCAAACTCAAGGACTTAATGTGGGACAATCTCAAGGGAGAGCGAGGTTACATCGTGTTTCCTTGGGAGATACGGTGTATTACAGTTTTCATGTGTCAAACACAACTAAAGCATTTTTTTGCATTTATTTTTGGCCATATGACGAGATCTGATATTCTATTTGTCGGATTTCTGTTGCATAAAGCTGAAGAATATTCGGCACACCCTATACGGCACTCTACAATGATCTGATATTCACTTTTGCATGGATTTGATTGAGAAGAGCTTAGGCTCATGGCACCAGACGTTTTAAGATTTATGAATATGCTTACAGGTTTTCTCGCCTCATGGGTTTACATTATCTTAACAAGCAAAGCAATTCAACATTACATTAAATAAAATATTTGGGGAACAGATTATCGCAAATGTTTTATGTTTATTGAACATGTCATTGACTGAACATATTTGGCTTCGGTGGAAGCTCTGAAAACACATCACACCATAGTGCAGATCAAATACATTATAAATCCAGTATGGGACATTACCATAAAGCCATGAATGGATAAACAATATTAAACAATAAATAATTTTAAAAAAGCCTATTTTTGCAATGTTTCACGTGTGTCTGTGAAACGCTGAGGTACCATCGTAGCAGTTTTGTGGGACACACGTAACGTAATGCGTTAATGAGCGTAACTAACGTAAATCAAGAAAGCTAGGGTGCACAGGCCACGAAGTGTTGGCGAAACAACACATTAGCGGACCGGAGGGAATAATATGGATTTTTTTTCCAGAAAACTTCTTGCACAAAATAAATTCAAGCACTTTCAAGGAAGTGTGTGTTAGGACTGTGATGTTAATCAAAAACTTTCCAGGGCCTTGACTTTTTTTTCAGATTCACAAACTTTCAAGGATTTCAAGGGCCCGTGGGAACCCTGTGTTTGTCCAATTGATTTGTCCAATGTATTTGAATTGACAATAGTTGTCTCAACTTTTGGGAGTAAGTAAAATTTTAAAAAGCCAATGCAAAAAAATATGAGTTAATGGCTTTTGATTAAACAATTCTTAGACATGCACACTCACTAGCTAACTCACAAACTTGTGTAGAACATATTAGTGAGTATTTAGCTCAGATCTCTTCTGTGGTTATTTCCACACAGGACACACCGAAGAGATAAAATAACTTAAAACAAAACAGTATTGCCTGAACACAAGCGGAGCTACTCTTGCAGTTCAGACGCGTTCGGCTTCAGTCCTACACGTGCTAGAGAATGTGACGCGTCTGGAACAGTGTCTGTCAGTTAAGGTGTAGCTTAGTCTCCATTTCCTGTAAGATAATTAATTACTGACTGGCCCCTGACAAGCGTTTAGAGCCCGTTTACACGACTGCGTGAGAGCGAGTGAGCAGCTGATAAAGAGTGAGTGTTTGCTGAAAGCCACCATCGAGTCAAAGGTCTGCGTTCCAGATTGGATGCAAAACTTCCCCTTTACACTTTACATCTATCAGTGACCAAGAGCATATTAAAACTGAATACTATAATAATTATATTAGAACGGATTCTTCATTAATGTGTCAGCACTCATTCTCAAAATGAACATGTATAACATGAGTAAGGACACACAGGTAAATTAACTTAAAGTCATTTAATTTACATTTCTCGAAAGACATTAAAAATTGCATAAGCACATGCGAGACCATTTTTGTATGTGACCACAAAACCAGGGTCAATTTTTAAATAAACTTTCCACTGATGTGTGGTTTGTTAGGACAATATTTGATAATCTGGAATCTGAGGGTGCAAAAAAAAAATCTAAATATTGAGAAAATCTCCTTTAAAGTTGTCCAAATGAACATGATCTTAATATTCTAATGATTTTTGGCATAAAAGGAAAATGTATAATTTTGACCCACACATGTATTGTTGCTATCGCCTCAGATATACCCGTGAGATTAGGACTGGTGTTGGGCTCCTGGGGCACAGATATACCCGTGAGATTAGGACTGGTGTTGGGCTCCAGGGGCACAGATATACCCGTGATATTAGGACTGGTGTTGGGCTCCTGGGGCACAGATATACCCGTGAGATTAGGACTGGTGTTGGGCTCCACGGGCACAGGTATACCCGTGAGATTAGGACTGGTGTTGGGCTCCTGGGGTACAGATATACCCGTGAGATTAGGACTGGTGTTGGGCTCCTGGGGCACAGATATACCCGTGAGATTAGGACTGGTGTTGGGCTCCGGGGGCACAGATATACCCGTGAGATTAGGACTGGTGTTGGGCTCCTGGAGCACAGATATACCCATGAGATTAGGACTGGTGTTGGGCTCCTGGAGCACAGATATAACCGTGAGATTAGGACTGGTGTTGGGCTCCGGGGTCAGATATACCCGTGAGATTAGGACTGGTGTTGGGCTCCTGGGGCACAGATATACCCGTGAGATTAGGACTGGTGTTGGGCTCCGGGGCACAGATATACCCGTGAGATTAGGACTGGTGTTGGGCTCCGGGGGCACAGATATACCCGTGAGATTAGGACTGGTGTTGGGCTCCTGGAGCACAGATATACCCGTGAGATTAGGACTGGTGTTGGGCTCCTGGAGCACAGATATAACCGTGAGATTAGGACTGGTGTTGGGCTCGGGGTCAGATATACCCGTGAGATTAGGACTGGTGTTGGGCTCCTGGGGCACAGATATACCCGTGAGATTAGGACTGGTGTTGGGCTCCGGGGGCACAGATATACCCGTGAGATTAGGACTGGTGTTGGGCTCCTGGAGCACAGATATACCCGTGAGATTAGGACTGGTGTTGGGCTCCGGGGGCACAGATATACCCGTGAGATTAGGACTGGTGTTGGGCTCCTGGGTCACAGATATACCCGTGAGATTAGGACTGGTGTTGGGCTCCGGGGCACAGATATACCCGTGAGATTAGGACTGGTGTTGGGCTCCTGGGGCACAGATATACCCGTGAGATTACGACTGGCGTTGGGCTCCGGGGGCACAGATATACCCGTGAGATTAGGACTGGCGTTGGGCTCCGGGGGCACAGATATACCCGTGAGATTAGGACTGGTGTTGGGCTCCTGGGGCACAGATATACCCGTGAGATTAGGACTGGTGTTGGGCTCCTGGGGCACAGATATACCCGTGAGATTACGACTGGCGTTGGGCTCCGGGGGCACAGATATACCCGTGAGATTAGGACTGGTGTTGGGCTCCGGGGGCACAGATATACCCGTGAGATTAGGACTGGCGTTGGGCTCCGGGGGCACAGATATACCCGTGAGATTAGGACTGGTGTTGGGCTCCTGGGTCACAGATATACCGTGAGATTGGGACTGGTGTTGGGCTCCAGGGTCATGGAAATCTCCAGCTGATTCTCAACGAGTCAGTAATCAAGTGGGCGGAGCTTAGCGGAGGGTCAGTCATCGTTTTCATGTGATGTCACAGTCTTATAGGAACGCCCACCTTCCTCCACCGCCAGTCATTTTTAATTGTTGCACTAAGTACTAATGTAGTAAGACTGTAATATTAAAATACCAAAGTCAATATACACCTTATTAATGATCCATATGTACAGGCTAGCAGATGAACCCAGAATATAAACGCAATGCAGTTTCCCGTTAAGAGTTTTTCCATAGAAAACCATTATAAAGAAACACAACCGTTAAGTGTTCATATTCTGAGCTCATCTGCTCGCGTGTAACCCGCCAGAAATGTGATGCTCCCAGAATAATCCGAGACGGTCATGATGTGGAGTTCTTTGAAGGGTTCGGGGACATTATTTGGCGGACCTTCCAGGAACATTCAGGATGTTCTGGGAATGTTTATGGGACCATCACAATCAAATTCTTTTGCATTATTTTCCTGTTAACACTGTGAAGCTGCTTTAAAACAATCGGCACTGTAAAAGCGCTGTATAAATAAAGGTGACTTGACTTGACCATCACTATAGGACGTTCCCTCTACAGTACATCCCATAATGTTTGCTGACCTTTAGGGGACCTAGAATGTTATTTGGTCCTGTTGAGGTCCTTCCATCATGTTTACTGATTGCTTTCAGAACCTGTGTGTGTGAATCTGTGTACACTGGGCTGGGTCAGTAAAACAGGGTTTGCACAAAAGTTGCCTCTCAAAACCAAGCACTTTCATAACCAAAAGAGGATGTTTTAGGAAAGTCCCTAACATTCATTCGGGATTTTCATCACCTTCAGAGAACTTTTATGAAACGTTGCGCAAGGTCACGTGGGTATATAATATGAATTTCCTCTTTTAATATCACTGTTTTAGTACATGTTTTAGTGTCAATTAGGGCCAGAAACAGTTTTGGCGTTAAAAGCCCCACGCAGGGATAAATGAGCGCTGTACAGGCGTGGACAGGGTTATTTTTGCGGCTGATCTTATTGTATATGCATTTGTAGGAGTTTCCCTTTCAGACGCAGTATTTATGGGAGGAGAGTATTTAAATAAATCACACGTGGTGAATTACTAAGGATTGCGCTCATCAGTTTACTGGTGTTTGGACCATTATTTACTTAAACCAGACGCTAATGGGTAGATTGCGCAGGTCATTATGGAAATGATCAGCTGCGTCTGTGTTCATTAATGTGTGTGTCGTCAGTGGATCCTGCACAGAACTGCTCACTCCCATCGGCGCTTTTATGGGATTGTGCTCTCACGCTAATTTGCCCTGTTTAGTAAATCTGGAACTTAAAGTGTTTCTAAGGTAAAAAAAAAGGTTCAGGATTACCTTCAGAGAACTTTTAGGGAATGTTGCGCAAGGTCGCGAGCACGTCCCCTCCATGGGTATACAGTATGGATTTCCTCTTTTAATATCACTGTTTCACTTCAAGCGTTTTAGAGCGTCCCGCTAGTTTTAGTGATTGAAACACAGCAGCAGGTACTGAATTTGGATCACAAGATTTTGATCTAAACGTTTGTGGCCTGTTCTGCAGTTCCACAGATGTTTTGCCCTCCAGGTCTCCGACAGGCACACGACTGAGAACTGTACATTCTTGACAGTTTACTATAGTAATTACAGGGATTATGGGAGGTTTTACAGGCTTAACTTTGGAATTGTATTAACATTGTCAAAGTGAGTCATGGGCATCTGTCCTCCATCCAAATACATATATTTTTGGTTAAATCTCTAATTTTATATAGCACATTTAAACTTTCAGGCACAAACGTTCACATTCTGTTCATGACAGATGTGTATTTGAGACTGACAGCACTGTGTCAAGGGCACGTGGGAATGAGGGGCTGTGTTAAAGGGTAAAGTCACCTGCAGCTCTACGATCGTACCAGACGTCGCTCGCTGAACGACAACAGGAATGATGCACACTGTTGCTGCCTGTAAACTGTTCTACAACAAAAATGCAGCTAAGCTTCAGAATGTTTGACATTTATGGACGTGACAGGTGTCTGAAAGATGGGATTGGCAAAATCGTGCATGAAACAGAGGCTGGTGAATAAAACCAGAATTCCCATGATCCTCTCAGATACATCTTTATAATACGTTTGGAATCGTATGCATTAGCTAAATTATTAGATGAACTTACAATTAACATTAAGGCAACACATAGAGACTTAAATGTATTACAAAGATCTTTAATCAACAGAAACTAAATGCCAGTGAAATATGCAAATTCATCAGCCACATTCCTGACAGTCACACTTGTTTGCATAACGAAGCATTCAAGACGATCTCAGCTGTTCTGACATTCACCTTCATTCAGAAGGCTATTTCAAGAATGTGTATCATCGAGTGTGAGTCAATAGCAAACTTTGGACTGCTTTACATTCCTCCAGCGGCCCATCCCGTCCAAATGAGAAGTGAGGCTGAGAGTGGGTGAGGCTTTGATAAACCTGTCCTTTCTTGGGGCAAGAACTTCAACCTCATTTACTAAAGGGTTTGAAGTACATCTTAACTCATCTGACAGACAGGAAGATTGTATTTTGCATTCTGTTGATCGTCCACGAAAACCAATGAAACCGGCAGAGAAACAGAAGGTAAACAAAGAGTTGCTGAACACGTGGAATAATGATGGTGGTGTACACACACAACTTCATGCTCATATCCATCTCCCATAATATGTCAAATTAACACACTAATCAGAAGATCCAAACGCAGTCTGAATCACATTTGGCTGTGAAAGGTGATTCAATCATGCATGAATAAAATACAAAAATCATTAAAAAAAGATATATAAACTGCTTTATATATTGTTTAATTATTTTATTTATGCATTTAGTATTTTCTCATAAACCATGCATAAATAAATCCATGAGATATAGAAATATATATATATGCGCATTTATTTCTATATAGAAATGCAAATAAAAATAAGTTTTTTGCATCAACACAAATCATGATTAAAAATGTTAAGATATCAGCTTACCTTTTGTAAAGAGTTAAATTGCTTTAATCTATACATTTTTAATTATTTTATTTATGCATTTTGTATTTTCTCATAAACCATGCATAAATAAAAGCATATATATATAATTTAATTAATCTAAATCTAATGAATTAATCTAAAAACAAATAAATCTAATTTTAAATTTTTCTAATGGTTTAAATCTAAACCATTTCTTTTTACATAAAAACACAAATGCAAGTAACACATTATATTTCAATACGCACACAGATCATGATTAAAATGAAGATGTCAGCTTACCTTTCACCTGGTATTAAACTTCTTGAGAGTAGCTGATCAGAGCCAGTGTTTACTTCTGCGGTGTCTTCCTTCTCTGATGTCCTTTCACTGATTTTCACCCCGTTCCCGTGAGTGGTGTTATCTCTGTCGGCCTCTGTCAGATGTTTGTTGTTTGTGTCTTTGCTGTGTCTGAAGGTCTCCTCTGCTGTCTGTGCGGTGCAGATCTTCCCAGTGCTGTGTTCTTGACTTTCACTCTCATGTGTTCTTGTGAGAAAAGTGCCTATATTCCCAGTCTCTTCACTGCTGGTGTGTCCCTCCCTCTCAGCGTGGCTGTTATCAGTGTTTGTTTGGTATTTGCACTTTGCAGTGTCCTCCAGTATTGCTATCGCTTCGCTGGATTGGTGCGGGGCCAAGGGGCGGAGCCTAATCTCCAGGTGACTGTGTGTTTCCATGCTTGAATCTGGCAGTGATACCTTACGCTCAAAGAAGGGAGGGGCCGAAGTGCATTCTTCAGAGCCACATTCTTGATTGACTGGTAGGGCTGGTTTCAGTGGAGCGAGATGGTGGATCTGCCACTCGGCTTGACCTGTCAACACTCCGGTGCCCACACATACCTCTGCTTCCATTACGCCTTGTGTTGCAGATGCTTCTCTTGTGCTTTGGACCACTTGAAATTCATCATTCCACTCTTCAACCTTGTGAAGTAACATTTGCTCT
>JAGHMJ010002283.1:257500-291464 GCA_018749465.1 Paracanthobrama guichenoti
AAACCCGTCTCCGGCGTGATGACTCTGATCTTCAACTAGTCCAACCTGGACAAATACTCTGAATATTCCGATCTAACATGACCTCTGACCTGCTATGTTGCCAGAATTATAATCATACACTGTTTGTTCGTTGGCCAGAGGAGAACTGGCACCCCGACTGAGCCTGGTTTCTCCCAAGGTTTTTTTCTCCATTCTGGTCCTGAAGGAGTTTTGGTTCCTTGCCACCGTTGCCTCTGGCTTTTGGCTTGCTCAGTTGGGGACTCCTAAATCTCATCTATATTCCCGATCTGCCCGCATTGACACTATATGATACTGAAATGAGCTGGATAACATCACCGTTTCACCAGAACAGCTGTACAAATTCTGTTGCATTATTTTCCTGTTAACAATGTGAAGCTGCTCTGAAACAATCGGCACTGTAAAAGCGCTGTATAAATAAAGGTGACTTGATTTGATTTGACATTTGAGGCTTAATGCTATAGAAAAGCAGAGTGTTTTCAGATGGTTTATTCTGATATAGCAATATGGCATGCATTCGCTTCAAACAATGGCATAAAGCTACTCAAAACATCCTTCAATGCAAATTGTGATGATCGTATTAATAATCACAATTACAAATTCAAAGGAATAATGGACAATTATGATTTTTGTCATAATCATGCAGCACTATATGGATAAGACAGACTAAAAAGCCATAAAAGTTCAAATCTTCAGGAGAAGAGAAGAGGACAGAAGCAAGAACTGCTAAAGTGAGTTAATGAAGCGTGTCGTTCACCAGGTCTGTGCGCGTCTATCGCGTGAGAAAGGCATGCGTGTTCATTTCTGGACTGCTGAACATACAGTAATCATGACAGAACCATTTCTCCTTCACATCAACATCTCTAAATAACTGTGTGTTTATTAGTATTAGTAGAAAGTAAAATATGGATGTATATCTGTGCCCCAGGAGCCCAACACCAGTCCTAATCTCACGGGTATATCTGTGCCCCCGGAGCCCAACACCAGTCCTAATCTCACGGGTATATCTGTGCCCCAGGAGCCCAACACCAGTCCTAATCTCACGGGTATATCTGTGCCCCAGGAGCCCAACACCAGTCCTAATCTCACGGGTATATCTGACCCCGGAGCCCAACACCAGTCCTAATCTCACGGGTATATCTGACCCCGGAGCCCAACACCAGTCCTAATCTCACGGGTATATCTGTACCCCAGGAGCCCAACACCAGTCCTAATCTCACGGGTATATCTGTGCCCGTGGAGCACTTCACCAGTCCTAATCTCACGGGTATATCTGTGCCCGTGGAGCACTTCACCAGTCCTAATCTCACGGGTATATCTGTGCCCGTGGAGCACTTCACCAGTCCTAATCTCACGGGTATATCTGTGCCCCTGGAGCCCAACACCAGTCCTAATCTCACGGGTATATCTGTGCCCCAGGAGCCCAACACCAGTCCTAATCTCACGGGTATATCTGTGCCCCCGGAGCCCAACACCAGTCCTAATCTCACGGGTATATCTGACCCCGGAGCCCAACACCAGTCCTAATCTCACGGGTATATCTGTACCCCAGGAGCCCAACACCAGTCCTAATCTCACGGGTATATCTGTGCCCGTGGAGGACTTCACCAGTCCTAATCTCACGGGTATATCTGTGCCCGTGGAGCACTTCACCAGTCCTAATCTCACGGGTATATCTGTGCCCCTGGAGCCCAACACCAGTCCTAATCTCACGGGTATATCTGTGCCCCAGGAGCCCAACACCAGTCCTAATCTCACGGGTATATCTGTGCCCCCGGAGCCCAACACCAGTCCTAATCTCACGGGTATATCTGTGCCCCAGGAGCCCAACACCAGTCCTAATCTCACGGGTATATCTGTGCCCCCGGAGCCCAACACCAGTCCTAATCTCACGGGTATATCTGTGCCCCGAGCCCAACACCAGTCCTAATCTCACGGGTATATCTGTGCCCCAGGAGCCCAACACCAGTCCTAATCTCACGGGTATATCTGTGCCCCAGGAGCCCAACACCAGTCCTAATCTCACGGGTATATCTGTGCCCCAGGAGCCCAACACCAGTCCTAATCTCACGGGTATATCTGTGACCCAGGAGCCCAACACCAGTCCTAATCTCACGGGTATATCTGTGACCCGGAGCCCAACACCAGTCCTAATCTCACGGGTATATCTGACCCCAGAGCCCAACACCAGTCCTAATCTCACGGGTATATCTGACCCCAGAGCCCAACACCAGTCCTAATCTCACGGGTATATCTGACCCCGGAGCCCAACACCAGTCCTAATCTCACGGGTATATCTGTGCCCCGAGGCCCAACACCAGTCCTAATCTCACGGGTATATCTGTGCCCCAGGAGCCCAACACCAGTCCTAATCTCACGGGTATATCTGTGCCCCCGGAGCCCAACACCAGTCCTAATCTCACGGGTATATCTGTGCCCCCGGAGCCCAACACCAGTCCTAATCTCACGGGTATATCTGTGCCCCCGGAGCCCAACACCAGTCCTAATCTCACGGGTATATCTGTGCCCCAGGAGCCCAACACCAGTCCTAATCTCACGGGTATATCTGTGCCCGTGGAGCACTTCACCAGTCCTAATCTCACGGGTATATCTGTGCCCCAGGAGCCCAACACCAGTCCTAATCTCACGGGTATATCTGTGCCCCAGGAGCCCAACACCAGTCCTAATCTCACGGGTATATCTGTGCCCGTGGAGCCCAACACCAGTCCTAATCTCACGGGTATATCTGTGCCCCTGGAGCCCAACACCAGTCCTAATCTCACGGGTATATCTGTGCTCCAGGAGCCCAACACCAGTCCTAATCTCACGGGTATATCTGTGCCCCAGGAGCCCAACACCAGTCCTAATCTCACGGGTATATCTGACCCCGGAGCCCAACACCAGTCCTAATCAGGTATATCTGAAGCGATAGCAACAATACATGTGTGGGTCAAAATTATACATTTTCCTTTTATGCCAAAAATCATTAGGATATTAAGATCATGTTCCATGAAGATATTTAGTAAATGTCCTACCGTAAATATATCATAAATGTATTATTAGTAGTAATATGCATTGCTAAGGACTTCATTTGGACAACTTTAAGAGATTTGCTCAATATTTAGATTTTTTTTGCACCCTCAGATTCCAGATGATCCAATAGTTGTATCTCAGGCAAATATTGGCCCAACAAATGACTGGCTTTGTGGTCCAAGGTCACATATATGAGATGGGCTGTCACAATTAACAATTATGACATTATATTGACATTTGTAATCAGAGCGCGCTTTAATGCATCCGCTTCAAGATGTGACACCGATGTTAACCAATCAAACAAATATCATATGAATATAATTACATTTATTACTGCATTCTATTCACTGTTCTGTGCAAAACATTTTTCAACCAAACACCAGGACTAGGTTTAATCATAAGCGGAGTTATATGGTGTAGCGTGCACCAGCAGGGGGCGGTGGAGTCACACTAACCAGCTCACCCTTGACCCGCTGCGGATGGAGGAGGATGGACTGATTATCATATACTGACACATAAACGTCTGCACAGTAACCCTAAAAACAACAACGTTTACTGTAATTCTGTCATTGCTGTAGCAGAGTTATTATAGTTAATATTTTGAACTAGCTGGTACTTTTATGTTCATTTTATCTGAATATTTAGTCATTTTTCTGTGTGCTTTTGTCATTTTATTAGTTTTTATTTTAAATATTGCTATCTAGGTTCAATTTATTTTTATTTCAGTTTTAATAATAATAATAACAACAATAATTTTTATTTATATAACACCTTTCCAACACCCAAGGTCGCTTTACAAAGATGATTTTAAGGAACAGAATAGAAATACAATTTTAGTTTTTATTTATTTCTAGTTATTTCTAGCGCATCACTTTAAACTTATTGCCATGGCAACACTTCTAATTTTCGTTTTAAAGTAAAAAAAATATTTTTTTCTTTTTACTAATATTTATATTTGAATAGATTTCAGCTTCAGCTTTATGTTTTTAACAGATTTATTTAATGCACATGTTGGTTAACACCATCTTAAGTCCAGTTGTGTTGCTCTCTGACCTTTGACCTGAGGATGGACCCAAACAGGGACGTCTTGTGTTTAGTCGACCCCTCGCCATCCTGACTGTCACTGTCTCCCGCTCCCGCCCCCGCCGCTCCAGACTCAGTCCTGTGGAAGATATTCAGTTAGAGATGTGCAGATTAAGAATTCAGTTCAGATAAATGCAAAAGAGCAAACAGACAGCGGCTGGGAGTTTACAGTGCAACGCCGACGCTCGTGTCCATCGGCTAAAATGACAGGAATGTGGAACATTAAATTATCCATCTAAAGACGATGTGTAAATAGGTTATATTCTTTAAAATGGAATCCCATTGTGCAGCACCACCTGAGTAAAGTGCTCCTGATTCACCTAATGAACACAGGACACAACGGCCTAATTGTGTGGCTTTATAAAAAGAGATTTGCGTTAAACTGGAAATATTGGCCTGAACAGGTGCATCTAAAAATCCGGGTCATGAAGGAAACATTTTTTGAGGGTGAATCATGTAGTCATCATGCGCAAAACACTTATTTTAAACAAAGAGCAGCTGTTATTTGAGTAACATGAACGACTGAGGAATTATCCTTCGAGTTATGTGATAGAATCCGTCAGAAAATGTGGCAGACAGCCGAGACAGAGAAACTTCAGAGTCTTTAGATTGCATGCATGTACACGCAGTGAAGATCCAGTCTGCGTCTGAGGCCTAAAGATCGCAGGGGTTCCACATTCCAAACCCACCTTTAAAACCCCCAGGCACATGCTGCTGAAAACATGCTCACCTGAAGACACTTAAAACACGCAGATGTAAAACTGAACCTGCGCAGAATCAGTGAACAGATGCATGGAAGGTGTTTCTGCCATCACTGCACCTGCATCACGTCAACAACTGATTCATAATCATTTCATCAAATAATAGAAAATGAATGATGAACCCTTTTTTATAATGAAATATAAAATAAGAAGAATCGAAAATATATGGTCAACATGTGCACATTTTCAGTGATCCCAGTAACAGCCTGTGTCTGCATCAGTTGAAAGCAACCTGAAATTTTCAGTGGTGTATCGAGTGTTTGTGATTGAGCTTCTCCCTCGAGGGCACAGAACGCAGGTTTCGCTCGTGTGAAGGAAGACGGTAAGCATGTGGCGCGTCCTGTTCCTGCAGTACACACACACACACACACACACACACACACACACACACACACACACACACACACACTCACTCACTCACACACACACACTCACACACACACACACACACACACACACACACACACACACAATCACACTCACTCACTCACTCACTCACTCACACACACACACACACACACACACACACACACACACACACACACACACACACACACACTCACACACACACACACACACACACACACACACACACACACACACACACACACACACACACTCTCACTCACACACACACACAAATCTCACTCACTCACTCACACACTCACACACACAAATCACACACACACACACTCACATCACACTCACATACACACACACACTCACACACTCACTCACACACACACAATCACTCACACAAATCACACACACAAATCACACTCACACACACACACACACACACACACACACACACACACACACACACACACACACTCACTCACTCACTCACTCACACACACACACACACTTTTTCATCAAAGAATCCTAAAAAATTAAATGATAGTTTCCACTGAAATATGAACTGTTCTCATCACTGATAATATTCATAAATGTGTGTTGATCATCAGATCCTCATCTGAGAATGATTAGTGAAGGATCATGTGACACTGAAGACTGGAGTAATGATGATAAATTCAGCTTTGATCACAGGAATAAATCACACTTTACTATATATTCACACACACACACAACAGCTGATCTACACTGGAGGAATATTACACTGATCTACTGGATTTTTTTCAGGATTTTTTGTAAATAAATACAGCCTTGGTGAGCAGAAGAGACTTCTTTCAAAAATAGTTTCTAAAATATGAACTGTTCTCATCACTCTAATATTCATAAATGTGTGTTGATCATCAGATCCTCATCTGAGAATGATTAGTGAAGGTTTCACTCAGACACTGTTTCACTCATAACTGATGTTTCACTCAGCTTTGATCACAGGTGTTTCATCACACTTTTCACTATATGTTTCACTCAGAGAACAGCTGATCTACACTGGAGTTTCACTCAGGCGTGTTTCACTCAGTTTTTCAGGATTTTTGTCAATAAATGTTTCACTTGGTGTTTCACTCAGACTTCTTTCAAAAGTGTTTAAAAAATCTTCAGACTCTTTCACTCAGAACGTTTCACTCATACGTGTTTCACTCAGTGTTTCACTCAGACGTGTTTCACTCAGTGTTTCACTCAGACGTGTTTCACTCAGTGTTTCACTCAGTGTTTCACTCAGTGTTTCACTCAGTGTTTCACTCAGACGTGTTTCACTCACACTCAGTGTTTCACTCAGACGTGTTTCACTCAGTGTGCTTCACTCAGACGTGTTTCACTCAGTGTTTCACCTCAGTGTTTCACTCAGACGTGTTTTCACTCAGTGTTTCACTCAGACGTGTTTCACTCAGTGTTTCACTCAGACGTGTTTCACTCAGATGTGTTTCACTCAGTGTTTCACTCAGATGTGTTTCACTCAGTGTTTCACTCAGTGTTTCACTCAGTGTTTCACTCAGACGTGTTTCACTCAGTGTTTCACTCAGACGTGTTTCACTCAGACGTGTTTCACTCATTGTTTCACTCAGAAGTGTTTCAATCAGACGTGTTTCACTCAGTGTTTTCACTCAGTGTTTCACTCAGTGTTTCACTCAGACGTGTTTCACTCAGTGTTTCACTCAGTGTTTCACTCAGTGTTTCACTCAGACGTGTTTCACTCAGTGTTTCACTCAGACGTGTTTCACTCAGTGTTTCACTCAGTGTTTCACTCAGACGTGTTTCACTCAGTGTTTCACTCAGACGTGTTTCACTCAGTGTTTCACTCAGTGTTTCACTCAGTGTTTCACTCAGGCGTGTTTCACTCAGTGTTTCACTCAGGCGTGTTTCACTCCAGAAGTGTTTCACTCAGTGTTTCACTCAGTGTGTTTCACTCAGGCGTGTTTCACTCAGTGTTTCACTCAGTGTTTCACTCAGTGTTTCACTCAGACGTGTTTCACTCAGTGTTTCACTCAGACGTGTTTCACTCAGTGTTTCACTCAGACGTTTCACTCAGTGTTTCACTCAGACGTGTTTCACTCAGACGTGTTTCACTCAGTGTTTCACTCAGTGTTTCACTCAGGCGTGTTTCACTCAGTTTCACCAGACGTTTCACTCAGTGTTTCACTCAGACGTGTTTCACTCAGTGTTTCACTCAGTGTTTCACTCAGTGTTTCACTCAGACGTGTTTCACTCAGACGTGTTTCACTCAGTGTTTCACTCAGACGTGTTTCACTCAGTGTTTCACTCAGACGTGTTTCACTCAGTGTTTCACTCAGACGTGTTTCACTCAGACGTGTTTCACTCAGTGTTTCACTCAGACGTGTTTCACTCAGACGCGTTTCAATCAGTGTTTCACTCAGACGTGTTTCACTCAGTGTTTCACTCAGACGTGTTTCACTCAGACGTGTTTCACTCAGGCGTGTTTCACTCAGACGTGTTTCACTCAGTGTTTCACTCAGAAGTGTTTCACTCAGAAGTGTTTCACTCAGACGTGTTTCACTCAGACGTGTTTCACTCAGACGCGTTTCACTCAGACGTGTTTCACTCAGTGTTTCACTCAGACGTTTTCACTCAGGCACTCCAGTTTCAATCAGACGTGTTTCACTCAGACGTGTTTCACTCAGACGTGTTTCACTGAGACGTATTTCACTCAGTGTTTCACTCAGACGTGTTTCACTCAGTGTTTCACTCAGACGTGTTTCACTCAGTGTTTCAATCAGACGTGTTTCACTCAGACGTGTTTCACTCGGACGTGTTTCACTCGGACGTGTTTCACTCGGACGTGTTTCACTCAGACCTGTTTCACTCAGGCGCGTTTCAATCAGACATGTTTCACTCAGACGTGTTTCACTCAGGCGCGTTTCACTCAGACGCGTTTCACTCAGAAGTGTTTCACTCAGACGCGTTTCACTCAGACGCGTTTCACTCAGACGTTTCACTCAGGCGCGTTTCACTCAGACGCGTTTCACTCAGACGTGTCACTCAGACGTGTCACTCAGACGTGTTTCACTCAGACGTGTTTCACTCAGTGTTTCACTCAGAAGTGTTTCAATCAGACGCGTTTCACTCAGACGCGTTTCACTCAGAAGTGTTTCAATCAGACGCGTTTCACTCAGACGCGTTTCACTCAGACGTGTCACTCAGACGTTTCACTCAGACGTGTCACTCAGACGTGTCACTCAGACGTGTTTCACTCAGTGTTTCACTCAGAAGTGTTTCAATCAGACGTGTTTCACTCAGACGTGTTTCACTCAGACGTGTTTCACTCAGTGTTTCACTCAGACGTGTTTCACTCAGTGTTTCACTCAGTGTTTCACTCAGAAGTGTTTCAATCAGACGTGTTTCACTCATACGTGTTTCAATCAGACGTGCGTTTCAATCAGACGTGCGTTTCACTTAGACATGTTTCACTCAGACGTGTTTCACTCAGTGTTTCACTCATACGTGTTTCAATCAGACGTGTTTCACTCATACGTGTTTCAATCAGACGTGTTTCAATCAGTGTTTCACTCAGACGTGTTTCAATCAGACGTGTTTCACTCAGACGTGTCACTCAGACGTGTCACTCAGACGTGTCACTCAGACGTGTTTCACTCAGATGTGTTTCACTCAGACGTGTTTCAATCAGACGTGTTTCACTCATACGTGTTTCAATCAGACGTGTTTCACTCATACATGTTTCAATCAGACGTGTTTCACTCAGTTTCACTCAGACGTGTTTCACTCAGACGTGTTTCACTCATACGTGTTTCACTCATACGTGTTTCACTCAGGCGTGTTTCACTCAGACGTGTTTCACTCAGTGTTTCACTCAGACGTGTTTCACTCAGTGTTTCACTCAGTGTTTCACTCAGACGTGTTTCAATCAGACGTGTTTCACTCATACATGTTTCAATCAGACGTGTTTCACTCATACGTGTTTCACTCAGACGTGTTTCACTCATACGTGTTTCACTCATACGTGTTTCACTCATACATGTTTCAATCAGACGCGTTTCACTCATACGTGTTTCAATCAGACGTGTTTCACTCATACGTGTTTCACTCAGACGTGTTTCACTCATACGTGTTTCACTCAGGCGTGTTTCACTCAGACGTGTTTCACTCAGACGTGTTTCACTCATACGTGTTTCACTCAGTGTTTCACTCAGACGTGTTTCACTCAGTGTTTCACTCAGTGTTTCACTCAGACGTGTTTCACTCATACGTGTTTCAATCAGACGTGTTTCACTCATACGTGTTTCACTCATACGTGTTTCACTCAGACGTGTTTCACTCATACGTGTTTCACTCAGACGTGTTTCACTCATACGTGTTTCAATCAGACGCGTTTCACTCATACGTGTTTCAATCAGACGCGTTTCACTCATACGTGTTTCAATCAGACGCGTTTCACTCATACGTGTTTCAATCAGACGTGTTTCACTCATACGTGTTTCAATCACCTCAGACGCACTCAGGCGTTTTCACTCATACGTGTTTCAATCAGACGTGTTTCACTCAGACGTGTTTCACTCAGACGTGTTTCACTCATTTCACTCAGATGTTTTCAATCATACGTGTTTCACTCAGACGTGTTTCACTCATACGTGTTTCAATCAGACGTGTTTCACTCAGTTTCACTCAGATGTGTTTCACTCATACGTGTTTCACTCAGACGTGTTTCACTCAGACGTGTTTCACTCATACGTGTTTCAATCAGACGTGTTTCACTCATACGTGTTTCACTCAGACGTGTTTCACTCATACGTGTTTCACTCATACGTGTTTCACTCAGGCGTGTTTCACTCAGACGTGTTTCACTCAGTGTTTCACTCAGTGTGTTTCACTCAGACGTGTTTCACTCAGGCGTGTTTCACTCAGACGTGTTTCACTCAGTGTTTCACTCAGCGTGTTTCACTCATACGTGTTTCAATCAGACGTGTTTCACTCATACGTGTTTCACTCAGACGTGTTTCACTCATACGTGTTTCACTCAGACGTGTTTCACTCAGACGTGTTTCACTCATACGTGTTTCAATCAGACGTGTTTCACTCAGACGTGTTTCACTCATACGTGTTTCACTCAGACGCGTTTCACTCATACATGTTTCACTCAGACGTGTTTCACTCATACGTGTTTCACTCAGACGTGTTTCACTCAGTGTTTCACTCAGTGTTTCACTCAGACGTGTTTCACTCAGACGTGTTTCACTCAGTGTTTCACTCAGAAGTGTTTCAATCAGACGTGTTTCACTCATACGTGTTTCAATCAGACGTGTTTCACTCATACGTGTTTCACTCAGACGTGTTTCACTCATACGTGTTTCACTCAGACGTGTTTCACTCAGACGCGTTTCACTCATACATGTTTCACTCAGACGCGTTTCACTCATACATGTTTCAATCAGACACGTTTCACTCATACATGTTTCAATCAGACGTGTTTCACTCATACGTGTTTCACTCAGACGTGTTTCACTCAGACGTGTTTCACTCAGACGTGTTTCACTCATACGTGTTTCACTCAGACGTGTTTCACTCAGTGTTTCACTCAGACGTGTTTCACTCAGACGTGTTTCACTCAGACGTGTTTCACTCAGTGTTTCACTCAGACGTGTTTCAATCAGATGTGTTTCAATCAGACGTGTTTCACTCAGATTTATATTTTTTCTGACATTTAAAATGACTCATATCATGAAATAAGACTTTGATAATATCAGTTAAATAATTGTGATTCCAATATTGACCAAAATAATCATGATTGTGATTTTTGCCATAATCGAACAGCCCTAAATCAGTAGTTGGTTTCTTAACTCACAAACACTTTATGGGATCTTTCTGTTGGCCCATATAACACAGACTACACATTGTTTTTCTACTATAAGATGATTATACATGACGTTCTGAGTCTGTCGACACGAGCAACAGGTTTGGGGGTTTTAAGCACACTCCTCTCACTGTGAGCACACAGCTTGTTTGCCTTTGTGTCACGGTTTATTTGAGAATGGAGACATATGGTGAACAGTGTTTGATTAAGACATCACAATGTATTGTGTCGAGCAAACACAGTCTGTATTAACAGACAAGTTCTGAAGGACTGTCACATGTCATTTTACTGCAGGGACAAGCAATTGTGACCAACCGTACAAGTTACCTACAGTATTTTACTACACAAGCGTTTTAATTGAGCGCTAAACTGTGTTAATGTGCAAAGTATTAGGCCCTTTTGGGCTGCAATTAAAGTGACTGATGATTTTACATGATTAACTCACCCATTAACTCACATTAAGCCCAGGTATTCAGATCAATAGATTAACAAATATCTAGTATAAGTGTCACTGCATAATTTGTAAAATCTGTAAATCACCAACTTTCTACCACCCATTGTAAATTATGGAACGATTACACACATTATATGACTATGAGCTACACTTATATGACTATGACCCATAAAGCAACATTATTTCTATTGACCTGTTTCGGAGCACATCCACCAGCTGAGACACGGATGAGCAAGTTCAAACAGAAAGGAGTGGACAGAGCCAAGGTGTCAAAGTCCAATGCATAAAAAGGTGCATGGTTTGAGCTCAGCAATGTCCCAAATAAACACCCAAAGTTTTTCAAACGTAGCAGCTTGAGAGATTTCCAATTTAGGCCTTAAAATCTCCAGGCACTTGCGGTACATAATTTAATTTCTTCACTGTTCACAATTTGTCCTCACAATAAGGTCTAAAGATCATGGATGTGCTCTAACCTCGATCAACTCATTTAATGCTTTTTATAAGATATTCAATGGGTTCTTAGTCTCGTTGGCCTATTAGGAACAATATGGGTCGATTCCTCCCCACGGGTCGTTCCATGTCAGCTCAACCAAACTTCAGAAACTTCCCCAGCTCATATTATTGATTTTGTTAATGTTTTTTTCTGAAGCAAGATAACACAAATAGTGATGAAAACCAAATTATTAAATGCCATGGCAGCATCATTATTGTATTTTCACACAGAGATTGGTAGGTCTATTAGTAAAATGTGTTAACTTTATCAATCTTTGTTGCATTATATGCCAACGGTGAGCGTTCAAACATGGCAAAAACACTTCTTGTGTTTCTTTGCCCCAAGTTTGCACGCCTGTAACTCAAGAATTATTAAAGATATCTCAATATCCTTTTACATTCTGGTTATTAACAAACTTTTCATTTGGTATCCATATTTTTAAGGACCAGTATGGTTCAATTCCAGAGGTATTGGGATCTCAATCTGGCTCTAAGAGTAGAATTAAACATTAAAAACAAATATAAGCACAGAATAAAAAGAAAAAAGAAAAGCCAACATGTCAATTGGCATTACTTACGTTTTAACCCTATCAGATAGAGTAACCTAACATCTGCTGTAACGGAGTTGGGCTTATTTATGGTAACACACTGACAGATGACAGACAGGGGTTGATGTTTAAGGCAGTCAGGCACACACATGCAGAACAAACCCCGATATGCTCGTGGATGGCTTTACCTCGCAGCCTCCTCTGAACTCTCCGCTTTCTGCTTTTTCTTCCATTTAAAGAGTTTGAGCGTCCCTTTCCCGCTGTCCTCTTTCTCCACCGACTCTTTGAGGTTCGCTTCACTTTTAGAAAACAAGCTCCTCAAAGACTTTCTGCTGGAAAAGCTCTTCTTCGCCATGACGTCTAAACTCCCGAAGGATCCCGGCAGGACCTGCAGCTCCCGTCAACAGATGCTCGGTCTGTTTCTGCAACAGTGTGACACCTACCGAGCCATCGGGGGCGCGCTCCGGGTCATGTGACCTCCAGAAACGAGTCTAAATCATAAGAGACTCCATAATTACCACTGGAAACAAACACATCACCTTTACTTCATACTCTTCCATGTCATCGAGAAAGGACAACAATGATCATTTTAATGGTCACTAGTAATTTCCATAGTTCTAAAGTGATTTGTTAATTTTTAAGATTCATATCGTAAAAGAAACGACTGATCTGTCAATCAGACGTCTGTGAAAGTTATGCTAATATTTATATATAATATAAAAGGAAACAATCGTTTGACAGCCCTAATTATTATATATATATATATATATATATATATATATATATATATATATATATATATATATATATATATATATATATATATATATATATATATATATATATATATATATATACACAACCGATTCCAAAAAGTTGGGACACTGTACAAATTGTGAATAAAAAGGAATGCAATAATTTACAAATCTCATAAACTTATATTTTATTCACAATAGAATATAGATAACATATCAAATGTTGAAAGTGAGACATTTTGAAATGTCATGCCAAATATTGGCTCATTTTGGATTTCATGAGAGCTACACATTCCAAAAAGTTGGGACAGGGAGCAATAAGAGGCCGGAAAAGTTAAATGTACACATAAGGAACAGCTGGAGGACCAATCTGCAACTTATTAGGGCAATTGGCAACATGATTGGGTATAAAAGAGCCTCTCAGAGTGGCAGTGTCTCTCAGAAGTCAAGATGGGCAGAGGATCACCACCCCCAATGCTGCGGCCAAACATACTGGAGCAATATCAGAAAGGAGTTTCTCAGAGAAACACTGCAAAGAGTTTGAAGTTCTCATCATCTACAGTGCATAATATCATCCAAAGATTCAGAGAACCTGGAACAATCTCTGTGCGTAAGGGTCAAGGCCGGAAAACCATACTGGATGCCCGTGATCTCCGGCCCTTAGACGGCACTGCATCACATACAGGAATGCTACTGTAATGGAGATCACAACATGGGCTCAGGAATACTTCCAGAAAACATTGTCATGAACACAATCCACCGTGCCATTCGCCGCTGCCGGCTAAAACTCTATAGGTCACAAAAGAAGCCATATCTAAACATGATCCAGAAGCGCAGGCGTTTTCTCTGGGCCAAGGCTCATTTAAAATGGACTGTGGCAAAGTGGAAAACTGTTCTGTGGTCAGACCAATCAAAATTTGAAGTTCTTTTTGGAAAACTGGGACGCCATGTCATCCGGACTAAAGAGGACAAGAACAGCCCAAGTTGTTGTCAGCGCTCAGTTCAGAAGCCTGCATCTCTGATGGGATGGGGTTCATGAGTGCGTGTGGCATGGGCAGCTTACACATCTGGAAAGGCACCATCAATGCTGAAAGGGATATCCAAGTTCTAGAACAACATCTGCTCCCATCCAGACGTCGTCTCTTTCAGGGAAGACCTTGCATTTTCCAACATGACAATGCCAGACCACATACTGCATCAATTACAACATCATGGCTGCGTAGAAGAAGGATCCGGGCACTGAAATGGCCAGCCTGCAGTCCAGATCTTTCACCATAGAAAACATTTGAGCATCATAAAGAGGAAGATGCCACAAAGAAGACCTGAGACAGTTGAGCAACTAGAAGCCTGTATTAGACAAGAATGGGACAACATTCCTATTCCTAAACTTGAGCAGCTTGTCTCCTCAGTCCCCAGACGTTTGCAGACTGTTAGAAAAAGAAGAGGGGATGCCACACAGTGGGAAACATGGCCTTGTCCCAACTTTTTTGAGATGTGTTGATGCCATGAAATTTAAAATCAACTTATTTTCCCCTTAAAATGATTCATCTTCTCAGTTTAAACATTTAAAATTTGAAACTTCCACATCATTGCATTCTGTTTTTATTCACAGTTTGTACAGTGTCCCAACTTTTTTGGAATCAGGTTTGTATTATATTTCCTCTGATGCTGACGTGTGATTGACATCGCAATAAACACTGAATGTGCAAAGATATCTTAACGTAAATAGTTTAGAAAAACAGTTAAATAAGTAGGTTTGATGATAACAGATCTCTGTCTTTAGGAAATAATTAGGCTATTCTAAGAAATTATGGGATGACTTGAGCTTGATCAGTTTTCCCACAGGAAGTAATGACTCTTATTATCCAGTGGATGGCGCCACACTACACAACACCTGTTTGGAACACACCAGTTCATGTAAAATATGACTTTTGAATGTCTTAAGCCAATTGTTGAATAGTGACGGATCTATTTTGACAGATTGACAAATATTTTTACTAACCGATTTAAAAATGCAACATTGTTTTAATTTCCAAGCTAATAACTGGACACCATTGGCTGAAGGAATTAAACTTGCGCTCTAATGAGGTCATGTGACGTGATTTGAAACATGCTACTATTCACATACTATTTCTTTTCTTTTTTTTATTATTCACAAAAACAAATTTCTCAAGATTTTGCCTTGTCTTTCTTGCTGAGATTTATCTTATTGTAAAATCCTTTAACTCATTGATAATAGGAATTATGAAGAGTTTTTCTTACTATTCTCTTAATTTTCCTTTTATGGTATTGCATTTTAATGCAGTGTTGTTTCTTTTCTTGCAATAAAAACACTGTTCACACACTACATGTAAAGAAAGGCTGAAGCTAGTGTGCACACTCAGTGTAAGTGTTCAGTAACCTCCTCTGACCTGTAGTGTGCGCTAATGCACCAAACCTGTGAAAGATAAGCGCGTGCTGAACTGAAGTTCACTGAACTGAGTTTTTGGTGTATAAATAGTCTTACACTGCCATGTGGGCTTCACAGGTACTCGATCCAAGACCATAAAAAATAATGTTGATTGATATTCAAATATTAAAGAGCAACAACTGGTGTATAGCCTAATTATACACCGATCAGGCATAACATTATGACCGGTGAAGTGAATATCACTGATGATTCAAGATTCAAGATTCAAGAGTTTTATTTGTCACACACACAGTTATATACAGAATATACAACCGGCAGTGAAATGTAAACAGGTCCGCTCCATGGACAGTGCAAATTCACAGTTAAAAACACAAGGAGGAAATTATAATAGAAATAGAATAAAAAAGTACTAATATATATATATATATATATATATAGAATTATAAATAAATCAAGTCAAGTAGAAAAAAATAAATAAATAAAGAAGTGGAATAAAATAATTGAAGTAGACTGTGCAGTGAGTAAACTGTAGACTTATAAATATGTGGTTAACAAATGTATAAAGAGTATAATGTGCAAACAGGTTTATAACAGGTTGTTACACAGTAACAACGAGAACAGAAAGTGCAGTGCAATGTCAGTGTATCGATGTTTATCCTGAAGTGAAGTCACGTGATGTTAAGTGACTGAGTTCAGGAGTCTGATGGCCTGGGGGAAGAAGCTCCTCCTGAGTCTCTCAGTTTTGGCCATCAGGCTTCGGAAGCGCTTACCAGATGGCAGCAGCGTGAAATGAGGGTTTGCAGGGTGATTAGAGTCCTTGATGATCTTAGTAGCTCTACCTTTGCAGCGTTTGGTGTAGACGTCCTGCAGAGATGGGAGAGCTGACCCTGAGATACGCCGGATAAGCGCCGACTCTTTGCAGGGCTTTGCGGTCATGACTGGTGCTGTTCCCATACCACGCTGTGATGCACTGAGTTAATACACTTTCTATCGCCCCTAAATAGAAAGTTTTCAGGATAGCTGGTGAAACCCTGAATTTCCTCAGCTGGCGCAGGTGGTACAGTCTTTGCCTGGCTTTTTCACCTGTGTCTGAATGTGAGCAGTCCAGGTCAGGTCCTCGGAGATGTTTACTCCCAGGTACTTGAAGCTGCTCACTCTCTCTACTGGTGACCCGCTGATCATGAGGGGGGAGTATGTCCGTTGCTGTCTCTTCCTGAAGTCCACAATCATTTCTTTGGTCTTGCCAACATTCAGAGAGAGACAGTTGTCCTGGCACCATGATGTTAGATGCTCCACCTCGTCCAAGTATGCCGTCTCATTGTTGTTGGAAATAAGGCCCAGGACAACAGTATCATCAGCAAATTTGATGATAGAGGTGGAGCTGTGTGTGGACAAACAGTCATGCGTGTAGAGAGAGTAGAGCAGGGGACTCAGGACACAGCCCTGTGGAGCTCCCACACTCAGGGAGATGGAGGTGGAGGTGGACTGGCCTATTCTCACCACCTGAGGCCTGCCAGTGAGGAAGTCCTCAATCCAGTGGCAGAGAGAAGGATTCAGGCCGAGATCCAGGAGTTTGGAGGTTAGCTTGATGGGAACTATGGTGTTAAAGGCTGAGCTATAGTCAATAAATAGCAGCCTTACGTAGTTCCCACTTTTGCTGTCGATGTGAGTGAGGGAGGAGTGGAGGACATGAGAGATGGCATCTTCAGTCGATCTATTGGGACGATAGGCAAACTGAAGAGGGTCCAAAGTGTCAGGAATGAAGGAGCAAATGGTGTTTTTAATGAGTCTCTCAAAGACCTTCATGACTATAGACGTGAGAGCCACTGGACCATTTAGGCAAGAGGGTTTACTGTTCTTAGGGACAGGGATGATGGTGGATTTTTTGAAGGAGATGGGGACCACAGATGTAGCGAGGGACTCATTAAAGATAGATGTAAACAACCCGGCGAGCTGATCAGCACTGGACCGCAGCACATGGCCTGAAATACCATCCGGCCCGGCAGCTTTCCTGACGTCCACACGCTTGAGTGCTCTCCGAACTTCATCCTCCGAGACAGAGATCACGTGGTTGTTGCTGCTCTGAGTGATTCCCTCTGACGCGCCACTTGGCGGAGTCGCGTTGCCGCGGTTACAGTCAAAGCGAGCGTAGAAAGAGTTTAACTCATTCACAAGCGACGGATCAACGCTTGCCTCTGCAGAGGATTTAGATTTGGTCCTCAGACCCTGCCACATGCGCCGCGAGTCGTTGAGTTGGAAATGAGACTCCACTCGATCCCTATATCGGAGCTTTGCGGCTTTAACTGCGCGTCGCAGAGCATAGCAGGACGATCTGTATTCAGTCATGTTCCCTGAATGGAGACCGGCGTTGTAAGCGGCAGTGCGTGTGTTCACTGCAGTGAGGATTGAATTGTCCACCCACGGTTTCTGATTTGAGAAGGACGTTATTGTTATTGTTTGTGTGGCTTGCTCTGTAAGCGTGTTGATGAAGCAAAGCGCCACATCCGTGAACTCGCTGACGTCAGATGAACTCGCCCGGAACATGTCCCAGTCCACATCGTCCAGAGCTGCCTGTAGCGCGGTCTCTGAATGGGGGGACCAGCGCTTAACTTCCCGCCTCACCGGGGGTTCCTGAACGAGCCTTTGTTTGTATTCGGGTGTTAGGAAAATGGCGGCATGATCCGATTTGCCAAACGCTGGAAGTGACCGCGCTTTATAGGCGTTCTTAAACGGAGAGTAGCAATGATCCAGTGTGTTTGCTCCTCGTGTAGGACAGGAGACGTGCTGGTGAAAGTTTGGCAGGACTTTCTTTAGGTTTGCTTTGTTAAAATCGCCCACGACGATGAACGCTGCATCGGGGTGTTTGTTTATGAAGCCGCTGGTAACATCATGAAGGCCAGATAAAGCCAGCGCTGTGTCTGCCTGCGGTGGGATGTAAACGGCAGTGGCGATGACAGAGGAAAACTCCCTCGGCAGATAGAATGGGCGGCAGATGATTGTTAAATGTTCCAGATGAGGCGAGCAGGACCGCGAGAGAATGGTGATGTTCCTGGGGTCGCACTATTTCTTGTTGATCATGAAACACACTCCACCGCCTTTGGATTTACCGGCCTCGGCTGTTCTGTCCATCCAAAAAACAGAGAAGTTCTCCGACGGCGTCACAGCTGTGTCCGGGACCGCGGACGTGAGCCATGTTTCGGACAAACAATAGATGTTACAGTCTCTCATGTCCCGTTGAAAACTTATCCTGGCTCTAAGATCGTCCTTCTTATTCTCCAAGGATTGAACATTTGCGAGCAGGATGCTCGGGAGAGGTGGGCTGAATGCCCTTTTCCTCAGTCTGTTACGGATCCCTGCGCGTTTCCCACGGTGTTTCTTGATTCTTCGCCGTCGACTCTGGCCATTGTTCAACTCGGCGTTGCGAAGAATCTCAGATGGCCACAGAGGATCGGTGAAAGTGTCCTGAAACAGTCCAGTGTAGAGGTAACCAATGTCCAAAAGTGTTTTGCTGTCATAGCAGATCAATGCAGATGATAAATTTGTAAAAATTGAGAGCAAAAGAAAGTAAAATAGTAAATAAAAGCACAGTCTTCGCGGAGCGACCTGAACGGCGACCGAACACGGCGGCGCCATCTTGGAAGGCCTCTTCCTGACGGCTCCTGTTAGTGGGTGGGATATATTAGGTAGCAAGTGAACATTTTGTCCTCAAAGTTGATGTGTTAGAAGCAGGAAAAATGGACACGCTACTGGAGCTCAAACTGCTCAAGAAGTTAACGCTGGTTCTGATAGAAAGGTGTCAGAATACACAGAGCATCTCAGTTTGTTGCGTATGGGGCGGCATAGCCGCTGACCAGTCAGGGTGCCCATGCTGACCCCTGTCCACCGCCGAAAGCACCAACAGTGGCACGTGAGCATCAGAACTGGACCACGGAGCAATGGAAGAAGGTGGCCTGGTCTGATGAATCACGTGTTCTTTTACATCACGTGGATGGCCGGGTGCGTGTGCGTGGCTTCCCTGGGGAACACATGGCACCAGGATGCACTATGGGAAGAAGGCGAGCCGGCGGAGGCAGTGTGATGCTTTGGGCAATGTTCTGCTGGGAAACCTTGGGTCCTGCCATCCATGTGGATGTTACTTTGACACGTGCCACCTACCTAAGCATTGTTGAGACCATGTACAGCCTTTCATGGAAACGGTATTCCCTGGTGTCTGTGGCTCTTCCAGCAGGATAATGCTCCTGACACAAAGCACAAATGCTTCAGGAATGGTTTGAGGAGCTCAACAACGAGTTTGAGGTGTTGACTTGGCCTCCAAATTCTCTAGATCTCAATCCAATCGAGCATCTATGGTATGTGCTGAACAAACAAGTCCGATCCATGGAGGCCCCACCTCGCAACTTACAGGACTTAAAGGACCTGCTGCTAACATCTTGGTGTCAGATACCACAGCACACCTTCAGGGGTCTAGTGGAGTCCATGCCTTGACGGGTCAGGGCTGTTTTGGGAACACAATATTAGGAAGGTGCTCATAATGTTATGCCTGATCGAACATGTATGTGAACATACAATGCATAAAATATTTGTATGATTATACAACCAGTTAAGACAGTTAAAAACAATGACAATGATCTCTCTCTCTCTCTCTCTCTCTCTCTCTCTCTCTCTCTCTGTCTCTCTCTCTCTCTCTCTCTCTCTCTCTCTCTCTCTCTCTCTCTCTCTCTCTCTCTCTCTGTCTCTCTCTCTCTCTCTCTCTCTCTCTCTCTCTCTCTCTCTCTCTCTCTCTCTCTCTCACACACACACACACACACACACACACACACACACACACACACACACACACACACACACACACACACACCTAAGGTTACTCATAGGTGTATTCAAACAGAGATGAGCTGGTGCTTTCAGGAATCCAATCTCTGGTTTCAGGCCTAACTGAAGTAAATTCTGTAGTGTTGACTAGTGTCCATCTAAAATGCCACAAGTAGAAATCAGCCCTTAAAGTGTCTAAATATGAGTAGTATTTTCCGCAAATCATATGCTATAGTTCCTCCACTCCTGTCCCTCAAAACTCTCATGATCTTGAGATAAGCTGGAAACACGCAGTGGTATTTTAGGTTTATTAATATTTTGAATTAACTTTTATTTTTATATATTAGTCAATTTTAGTTTCATTTTTAGTCATTTCGCTATGTGCTTTTGTCATTTTATTAGTTTCTCTATTTAAACGTATTTCTGTTTATTGCCAAGGCAACATTTCCTTGTTTTTTCAGCTAATAATTATATTGGTAACACTTTATTTTGTTGGTCCCTTTTGGACATTTTACTGACTATAAGTAAGTTTGCACGTGTCCACCTATTCTAACCCTATTCTATACTCTAATGAGAGTAAGTAGACATGTAGGTGCAGCATTACTACAGAATGTGTTAAAGGGACCATCAAAATATAGTGAAACCCTTTTATTGTATGTCATCTTTATTTCGCTGAACGGTAATGTTTGTAATAGTTGTAGTTAATGATAATAACCCTTTCCAGGAGGTAAAGCTGGTCCTACAGGCATCAGGTGATCAGAAATCAGAAACGGCTGATTGCACTCACCGGCAATCTGTTGTTTCATATGAGAAAAGAACTGGAATACTTCCTATTTTGCTGTTATGCCACAAATATTTCAGCCAGAAAAGCCCAAGGTCTATTAAAAACATAAATGACACAGCAGGCTGAGAAACATGACCGTTGCAGCGGTTAGTCACGGGATCTGATTGGCAAAAGGAGTGTAAGTTGTGAGTAATCTGTTGCCCATTGGATAGACCGGGGCACGTCCAGACCTTTAAAAGAAAAGATCAAACATTATGATTATTGCTTCATGGTCCAGTTACTTCCTGGTCACACCACAGATCACTGACATACTAAAATAATGAGGGCCGCTGTACACAGAAATGTCTCTTATGTGGAAGTCTTGTTACAAGGTAAAACACTTTCTCTGGAAATGTAGGTGGAGTAAATGTGAATGTTTGTAGTTGTTTGTGTATATCAGTCATATCCATGCATGTACAGTATTCTAAAGGCCACGGTGAACAGATTCATTCTGCTGGTGACGAGGTGCCATGCACATGAAATGCATTTTTACAAATCCGTTTCGAGCTACATTTGAAATGTTCCCACATTCATTTCACACTTCCAGAGGCGGACAGTAGTGAAGTATTTTTACTTTCTACTCAAGTACATTTTTCAAGTATATGTATCTTATCAGTGTTTTTCTTTGGAAAATTTTTACTTCACAACATTGGCATAACATCCAAAGCATAATGTCGTACTTTTTTACTGCACTACGTTTCATAAATAAACTTTTTTTTTTTTACCTTTAAATACTAAGTACTTTCTTACTTGCATTCAAATAAAGCTTTGAATTACTTTGACTTGAGTAAAAGTAAGAAAGTATTACATTTTAATGTAGGCTAATTAAGTATTAAATGATATTTAATATAAAACCCAGTGCAGTAAAAGTACAATGTTATGCTTTGGAATGTATAAAGTCCATATACTTTTTACATTTTTGAGTATGACAACAAACACACTGCAAAATATAGCTATACAGCAAAGTTCAAAACATAATTAATAATTTCTGAACACTGACACTCAGTCATTATTCACCCTTTTCTCATGGTTTCTCAATAGAATTCATAAAAGTATAGAATAGCATCGTTCTAATAGGGGCTCATTGTCAATCACCTTTATTTATATAGCGCATTTTACAATGGAGATTGTTCTCATATAGTGTCAATGCGGGCAGATCTGTAATATAGTTGAATATTTAGTGTCCCCAACTGAGCAAGCCAAAAGCCAAAGGCAACGGAGGTGACGGTGACAAGGAACCTCTGTCACTAACTAACCCCTGTCACTAACTAACCCCTGTCACTAACTAACCCCTGTCACTAACTAACCTCTGTCACTAACTAACCCCTGTCACTAACAAACCCTGTCACTAACTAACCCCCTGTCACTAACAAACCCCTGTCACTAACTAACCCCTGTCACTAACTAACCCCTGTCACTAACAAACCTCTGTCACTAACTAACCCCTGTCACTAACAAACCCCTGTCACTAACTAACCCCTGTCACTAACAAACCCCTGTC
The DNA here is from genome assembly GCA_018749465.1 of Paracanthobrama guichenoti. Classification (NCBI taxonomy): domain Eukaryota; kingdom Metazoa; phylum Chordata; class Actinopteri; order Cypriniformes; family Gobionidae; genus Paracanthobrama; species Paracanthobrama guichenoti. Next base: position 280,423 of record JAGHMJ010002283.1, read on the forward strand.
ACTAACAAACCCCTGTCACTAACTAACCCCTGTCACTAACTAACCCCTGTCACTAACAAACCTCTGTCACTAACTAACCCCTGTCACTAACTAACCCCTGTCACTAACAAACCCCTGTCACTAACAAACCCCTGTCACTAACTAACCTGTCACTAACTAACCCCTGTCACTAACAAACCCCTGTCACTAACTAACCCCTGTCACTAACAAACCTCTGTCACTAACTAACCTCTGTCACTAACTAACCTCTGTCACTAACTAACCCCTGTCACTAACTAACCCCTGTCACTAACTAACCCCTGTCACTAACAAACCTCTGTCACTAACTAACCTCTGTCACTAACAAACCCCTGTCACTAACAAACCCCTGTCACTAACTAACCCCTGTCACTAACAAACCTCTGTCACTAACTAACCTCTGTCACTAACTAACCCCTGTCACTAACAAACCCCTGTCACTAACTAACCCCTGTCACTAACTAACCCCTGTCACTAACTAACCCTGTCACTAACAAACCTCTGTCACTAACTAACCCCTGTCACTAACTAACCCCTGTCACTAACTAACCCCTGTCACTAACTAACCCCTGTCACTAACAAACCTCTGTCACTAACTAACCTCTGTCACTAACTAACCCCTGTCACTAACAAACCCTGTCACTAACTAACCCCTGTCACTAACTAACCCCTGTCACTAACTAACCTCTGTCACTAACTAACCCCTGTCACTAACAAACCCCTGTCACTAACAAACCCCTGTCACTAACTAACCCCTGTCACTAACTAACCCCTGTCACTAACAAACCTCTGTCACTAACTAACCTCTGTCACTAACTAACCCCTGTCACTAACAAACCCCTGTCACTAACTAACCCCTGTCACTAACTAACCTCTGTCACTAACTAACCCCTGTCACTAACTAACCCCTGTCACTAACTAACCAGACACACAGGCAAGTGACGCATGTACTCGACTGACCGTGTAAACCACCCCGTCAGGTGTAAAATATGAACACAGGCTTACCGTAGTGACTCAGGGTAAGACAAAAACACACTTTGGAAGAAGGATCGATGATGTATTGAATAATTATTCACATTTTGTTAACTCTGAACACAACAGAACTTACATAGTGTATTGTGTTATTACTTAAATAAAATTAAATAAAACATGTTAACAGACAAAACTTTATTTTTCCAAAACGTTATTTCTTTTTTGACACTGTGATTGTGAAAGTTTCCACTCGGCTCGCTGAAGTGTTGCTTTGTTGTTTTGCATGGAACAGAGAAATATGTGTAGTTGTCTAGGTGAGAGAAACATAGTAACTCCTGATTTTGTTTGACAAAACTGATCAGATTACACAGCAGGAAACAAACCCTCGTACTGTCTGAAATAAAGCAGAAACGGTCAGTCACACTGGTTACCTGTCAGTCATTCCAAGCCTTTAGTGTCACGAACACCAAACAGGTCGAGCAGTCCATGCATGCACAGTTACCTGGAAGCACACTTGGGGAAGATCAGGAGTGAAACAGTGAACAGTTTTGGATATATGAATATTATATGAATTTACATGTGAAATTCTGGTTTTCTCTCAGCCATTGAGTAGTTCAGTTAGAAGTGAGGCGCATTATTTAATGTGTGATCAGTTTCTTACTGTGCGGCCCTGTGCATATTTGGAATTCACTTGTGACATTTAATCACACTTGTGTTTTTGAGTCAGATCTGAAGAAGGAAAAGTGAAAATGCACTGAAGCATTAAACTCACTGTTGACTACAACAGATTGCATGTTTATGCATGGCAACGAGCTCCCTAGCCTTTGTACACTCACCCACACACGAATCGGTAATGTGACCTGCCAGTTTCTGGTTTTGGGGGCAAAGGCCATATGGAGTTTACATATTTCAAAAATAGCAAGTCATGTTGTGACATTTAGATGTGTCAGAATGTGTCCTAACATGCATAACTATATATAAATACACAAAGAGAGGGATCAGAATGTTTCCAGATTAATAAATACTCTGGTTGATTGCCAATGCATTAACTAATATTTGCATTTACAAAAACTGTAAAGTACTACCAAAAAGTTTAATCAGATGTTCCACTGTGTTGCTCTTAAAGCGACAGAAAGATGAGACAGCGACAGAGATATGGTTTGTGTTTAATCATTGAATGTTGCTTTTCCAGACTTCTCGGGTTCGCTGGAAGCGACGGTATCCGCTTGCACTTTCAATTCTCTTGTAGTTAGAGATATGAAATGACAGATGGATGATTGATGGATAATCAGCTGGAGCCAGATGAAAGCTGCCAGTCTGGCCAATCGCCCAGGAATCTTGTCCTTTCAGTATTATTCAAATTACACACATGTCTATCTGTAAGAAGCTGGTTAATCACATTAATAGAGCAACATCAAACCAATGTATGAAATTAATAATAAGAAATCATTCATTTTTGGGCAAATTATTCCTTTGAGGCGTGTAGCTTGAAACCGGTTTTTCTTTGATGTGCTTTTTAAAATTGCAACAACAGGTGTGGCGAAATTACATGTTAAAAGCTTTCCACATGTGAGCAGCGCTGCAGGTTTAATCACGCTTCACACGCGGAAATAAAATTAAATATAAATATTAGATGAAAACTTTAAGCAAAAACCAGAAATGTTGCATTCACAATAAATTGTCTTCTTTCAGACGAACACAATCAGAGTTATATTAAAAAAATGTCCTGACTCTTCCAAGCTTTATAATGGCAGTGAATCCATTGAGTCTATAGAAGTGCGTGCATCTATCCATCATAAAAGTGCATCCATCCATCATAAAAGTGCATCTATCCATCATAAAAGTGCATCTATCCATCATCAAAGTGCATCCATCATCATAAAAGTGCATCCATCCATCATAAAAGTGCATCCATCCATCATAAAAGTGCATCTATCATCATAAAAGTGCATCTATCCATCATAAAAGTGCATCCATCCATCATCATAAAAGTGCATCCATCCATCATAAAAGTGCATCTATCCATCATAAAAGTGCATCTATCCATCATAAAAGTGCATCCATCCATCATAAAAGTGCATCTATCCATCATAAAAGTGCATCTATCATCATAAAAGTGCATCTATCCATCATAAAAGTGCATCCATCCATCATAAAAGTGCATCTATCATCATAAAAGTGCATCTATCCATCATAAAAGTGCATCCATCCATCATAAAAGTGCATCCATCCATCCATCATAAAAGTGCATCTATCCATCATAAAAGTGCATCCATCCATCATAAAAGTGCATCCATCCATCATAAAAGGGCATCTATCCATCATAAAAGTGCATCTATCATCATAAAAGTGCATCCATCCAACATAAAAGTGCATCCATCCATCATAAAAGTGCATCTATCCATCATAAAAGTGCATCTATCATCATAAAAGTGCATCTATCCATCATAAAAGTGCATCCATCCATCATAAAAGTGCATCTATCCATCATAAAAGTGCATCTATCCATCATAAAAGTGCATCTATCATCATAAAAGTGCATAAAAGTGCATCTATCATCATAAAAGTGCATCTATCATCATAAAAGTGCATCTATCCATCATAAAAGTGCATCCATCCATCATAAAAGTGCATCTATCATCATAAAAGTGCATAAAAGTGCATCTATCATCATAAAAGTGCATCTATCCATCATAAAAGTGCATCTATCATCATAAAAGTGCCTCTATCCATTATAAAAGTGCATCCATCCATCATAAAAGTGCATAAAAGTGCATCTATCCATCATAAAAGTGCATCTATCCATCATAAAAGTGCATAAAAGTGCATCTATCCATCATAAAAGTGCATCTATCCATCATAAAAGTGCATCTATCATCATAAAAGTGCCTCTATCCATTATAAAAGTGCATCTATCCATCATAAAAGTGCATAAAAGTGCATCTATCCATCATAAAAGTGCATCTATCCATCATAAAAGTGCATCTATCATCATAAAAGTGCCTCTATCCATTATAAAAGTACATCCATCCATCATAAAAGTGCATAAAAGTGCATCCATCCATCATAAAAGTGCATCCATCCATCATAAAAGTGCATAAAAGTGCATCTATCCATAATAAAAGTGCATCTATCCATCCATCATAAAAGTGCATCTATCATCATAAAAGTGCCTCTATCCATTATAAAAGTGCATCCATCCATCATAAAAGTGCATAAAAGTGCATCTATCCATCATAAAAGTGCATCTATCCATCATAAAAGTGCATCTGTCCATCATAAAAGTGCATCTATCCATCATAAAAGTGCATCTGTCCATCATAAAAGTGCCTCTATCCATTATAAAAGTGCATCCATCCATCATAAAAGTGCATAAATAAAAGTGCATCCATCCATCATCATAAAAGTGCATCTATCCATCATCATAAATCTATGCATAAAAAGTGCATCTATCCATCATAAAAGTGCATCTATCCATCATAAAAGTGCATCTATCCATCATAAAAGCGCATCTATCCATCATAAAAGTGCATCCATCCATCATAAAAGTGCATCCAAATAAAAGTGCATCTATCCATCATAAAAGTGCATCTATCCATCATAAAAGTGCATCCATCCATCATAAAAGTGCATAAAAAAGTGCATCTATCCATCATAAAAGTGCATCTATCCATCATAAAAAAGTGCATCCATCATCATAAAAGTGCATCTATCCATTATAAAAGTGCATCTATCCATCATAAAAGTGCATATCAATAAAAGTGCATCTATCCATCATAAAAGTGCATCTATCTATCCATCATAAAAGTGCATCTATCCATCATAAAAGTGCATCCATCAAAAAGTGCATCTATCATCATAAAAGTGCCTCTATCCATCATAAAAGTGCCTCTATCCATCATAAAAGTGCATCTATCCATCATAAAAGTGCATAAAACTGGATCTATCCATCATAAAAGTGCATCTATCCATCATAAAAGTGCATTTATCCATTATAAAAGTGCATCTATCCATCATAAAAGTGCATCTATCCATCATAAAAGTGCATCTATCCATTATAAAAGTGCATCTATCCATCATAAAAGTGCATGCATCCATCCATCATAAAAGTGCATAAAAGTGCATCTATCATCATAAAAGTGCATAAAACTGCATCTATCCATCATAAAAGTGCATCTATCCATCGTAAAAGTGCGTCTATCATCATAAAAGTGCATCTGTCCATCATAAAAGTGCATCCATCCATCATAAAAGTGCATAAAAGTACATTCATCCATCATAAAAGTGCATCCATCCATCATAAAAGTGCATAAAAGTGCACTCCTCTCCCACTCCATACAAAAAATCCCATCACGTGACCACGTGTACTGTGTTATGTTATGTTTTGTTGTGTTTGCTATGTAATGCTTGCTAAACTGCATTCTTGTATTTCTGGAGAGCGTGTGGCGGCGCCTGAAACGGCTGTGGCCCGGAGGCTTGCTCCAAACTTCATTTCGTTATACTGTACTTGTACATGTGTAATGACAAATAAACTTGAAACTTGAAGCTTGAAACTTGAATAAAAGTGCATAAAAGTGCATCTATCCATCATAAAAGTGCATCCATCCATCATAAAAGTGCATAAAAATGCATCTATCGTCATAAAAGTGCATCCATCCATCATAAAAGTGCATAAAAGTGCATCTATCCATGATAAAAGTGCATCTGTCCATCATAAAAGTGCATCTATCCATCATAAAAGTGCATCTATCCATCATAAAAGTGCATCCATCCATCATAAAAGTGCATAAAAGTGCATCTATCCATCATAAAAGTGCATCTATCCATCATAAAAGTGCATCCATCCATCATAAAAGTGCATAAAAGTGCATCTATCCATAATAAAAGTGCATCTGTCCATCATAAAAGTGCATCTATCCATCATAAAAGTGTATCTATCCATCATAAAAGTGCATAAAAGTGCATCTATCCATCATAAAAGTGCATCTATCCATCATAAAAGTGCATAAAAGTGCATCTATCCATCATAAAAGTGCATCTATCATCATAAAAGTGCATAAAAGTGCATCCATCCATCATAAAAGTGCATAAAAGTGCATCTATCCATCATAAAAGTGCCTTTATCATCATAAAAGTGCATCTATCCATCATAAAAGTGCCTCTATCATCATAAAAGTGCATCCAGCCATCGTAAAAGTGCATAAAAGTGCATCTGTCCATCATAAAAGTGCATCTATCCATCATAAAAGTGCCTCTATCATCATAAAAGTGCATCTATCCATCATAAAAGTGCATCTATCCATCATAAAAGTGCATCTGTCCATCATAAAAGTGCATCTATCCATCATAAAAGTGCATCTATCATCATAAAAGTGCATTTGTCCATCATAAAAGTGCATCTATCATCATAAAAGTGCATAAAAGTGCATCTATCCATCATAAAAGTGCATAAAAGTGCATCTATCATCATAAAAGTGCATAAAAGTGCATCTATCCATCATAAAAGTGCATTTGTCCATCATAAAAGTGCATCTATCATCATAAAAGTGCATAAAAGTGCATCTGTCCATCATAAAAGTGCATCTATCCATCATAAAAGTGCATAAAAGTGCATCTATCCATCATAAAAGTGCATCTATCCATCATAAAAGTGCATCTATCCATCATAAAAGTGCATCCATCCATCATAAAAGTGCATAAAATTGCATCTATCCATCATAAAAGTGCATCCATCCATCATAAAAGTGCATAAAAGTGCATCTATCCATCATAAAAGTGCATCTGTCCATCATAAAAGTGCATCTATCCATCATAAAAGTGCATCTATCATCATAAAAGTGCATCTATCCATCATAAAAGTGCATCTATCATCATAAAAGTGCATCTATCCATAATAAAAGTGTATCTATCATCATAAAAGTGCATAAAAGTGCATCTATCCATCATAAAAGTGCATCTATCATCATAAAAGTGCATAAAAGTGCATCTATCCATAATAAAAGTGCATCTGTCCATCATAAAAGTGCATCTATCATCATAAAAGTGCATAAAAGTGCATCTGTCCATCATAAAAGTGCCTCTATCATCATAAAAGTGCATCTATCCATCATAAAAGTGCCTCTATCATCATAAAAGTGCATCTATCCATCATAAAAGTGCATCTATCATCATAAAAGTGCATAAAAGTGCATCTATCCATAATAAAAAGTGCATCTGTCCATCATAAAAGTGCATCTATCATCATAAAAGTGCATAAAAGTGCATCTGTCCATCATAAAAGTGCCTCTATCATCATAAAAGTGCATCTATCCATCATAAAAGTGCCTCTATCATCATAAAAGTGCATCTATCCATCATAAAAGTGCCTCTATCATCATAAAAGTGCATCCAGCCATCGTAAAAGTGCATAAAAGTGCATCTATCCATCATAAAAGTGCATAAAAGTGCATCTATCATCATAAAAGTGCATCTATCCATCATAAAAGTGCATCTGTCCATCATAAAAGTGCATCTATCCATCATAAAAGTGCATCTGTCCATCATAAAAGTGCATCTATCCATCATAAAAGTGCATCTGTCCATCATAAAAGTGCATCTATCATCATAAAAGTGCATCTGTCCATCATAAAAGTGCATCTATCCATCATAAAAGTGCATCCATCCTTCATAAAAGTGCATCTATCATCATAAAAGTGCATCTATCCATCATAAAAGTGCATAAAAGTGCATCTATCCATCATAAAAGTGCATCTATCCATCATAAAAGTGCATCTGTCCATCATAAAAGTGCATCTATCCATCATAAAAGTGCATCTGTCCATCATAAAAGTGCATCTATCCATCATAAAAGTGCATCTGTCCATCATAAAAGTGCATCTATCCATCATAAAAGTGCATCTATCCATCATAAAAGTGCATCTGTCCATCATAAAAGTGCATCAATCCATCATAAAAGTGCATCTATCATCATAAAAGTGCATCTATCATCATAAAAGTGCATAAAAGTGCATCTATCATCATAAAAGTGCATCTATCATCATAAAAGTGCATCTATCCATCATAAAAGTGCATAAAAGTGCATCTATCCATCATAAAAGTGCATCTATCCATCATAAAAGTGCATCTGTCCATCATAAAAGTGCATCTATCCATCATAAAAGTGCATCTGTCCATCATAAAAGTGCATCTATCCATCATAAAAGTGCATCTGTCCATCATAAAAGTGCATCTATCCATCATAAAAGTGCATCTATCCATCATAAAAGTGCATCAATCCATCATAAAAGTGCATCTATCATCATAAAAGTGCATCTATCATCATAAAAGTGCATAAAAGTGCATCTATCATCATAAAAGTGCATCTATCATCATAAAAGTGCATAAAAGTGCATCTATCCATCATAAAAGTGCATCTATCCATCATAAAAGTGCATCTATCCATCATAAAAGTGCATCTATCATCATAAAAGTGCATCTATCATCATAAAAGTGCATCTATCCATCATAAAAGTGCATCTGTCCATCATAAAAGTGCATAAAAGTGCATTTGTGCATAATAAAAGTGCATCTATCCATCATAAAAGTGCATCTATCCATCATAAAAGTGCATCTATCATCATAAAAGTGCATAAAAGTGCATCTGTCCATCATAAAAGTGCATAAAAGTGCCTCTATCATCATAAAAGTGCATCTGTCCATCATAAAAGTGCCTCTATCATCATAAAAGTGCATCTATCCATCATAAAAGTGCCTCTATCATCATAAAAGTGCATCCATCCATCATAAAAGTGCATCTGTCCATCATAAAAGTGCATCTGTCCATCATAAAAGTGCATCTATCCATCATAAAAGTGCATCTATCCATCATAAAAGTGCCTCTATCATCATAAAAGTGCATCCAGCCATCGTAAAAGTGCATAAAAGTGCATCTATCCATCATAAAAGTGCATAAAATTGCATCTATCCATCATAAAAGTGCATCTGTCCATCATAAAAGTGCATAAAATTGCATCTATCATCATAAAAGTGCATCTGTCCATCATAAAAGTGCATCTATCCATCATAAAAGTGCATCTATCCATCATAAAAGTGCATAAAAGTGCATCTATCCATCATAAAAGCATAAAATTGCATCTATCCATCATAAAAGTGCATCTGTCCATCATAAAAGTGCATAAAAGTGCATCTATCCATCATAAAAGTGCATCTGTCCATCATAAAAGTGCATCTATCCATCATAAAAGTGCATCTATCATCATAAAAGTGCATAAAAGTGCATCTATCATCATAAAAGTGCATCTGTCCATCATAAAAGTGCATCTATCCATCATAAAAGTGCATAAAAGTGCATTTGTCCATTATAAAAGTGCATAAAAGTGCATCTATCCATCATAAGTGCATAAAAGTGTATCCATCCATCATAAAAGTGCATAAAAGTGCATCTATCCATCATAAAAGTGCATCCAGCCATCGTAAAAGTGCATCTATCCATCATAAAAGTGCATCTATCCATCATAAAAGTGCATCTATCATCATAAAAGTGCATCTGTCCATCATAAAAGTGCATCTATCCATCATAAAAGTGCATCTATCCATCATAAAAGTGCATCTATCCATCATAAAAGTGCATCTATCCATCATAAAAGTGCATCTGTCCATCATAAAAGTGCATCTATCCATCATAAAAGTGCATCCATCCTTCATAAAAGTGCATCTATCATCATAAAAGTGCATCTATCCATCATAAAAGTGCATAAAAGTGCATCTATCCATCATAAAAGTGCATCTATCCATCATAAAAGTGCATCTATCCATCATAAAAGTGCATCTGTCCATCATAAAAGTGCATCTGTCCATCATAAAAGTGCATCTATCCATCATAAATCATCATAAAAGTGCATCTATCATCATAAAGTGCATAAAAGTGCATCTATCATCATAAAAGTGCATCTATCATCATAAAAGTGCATAAAAAGTGCATCTATCATCATAAAAGTGCATCTGTCCATCATAAAAGTGCATCTGTCCATCATAAAAGTGCATCTATCATCATAAAAGTGCATAAATAAAAGTGCATCTATCATCATAAAAGTGCATCTATCATCATAAAAGTGCATCTATCATCATAAAAGTGCATCTATCCATCATAAAAGTGCATCTACCCATCATAAAAGTGCATCTATCATCATAAAAGTGCATCTATCATCATAAAAGTGCATCTATCCATCATAAAAGTGCATCTGTCCATCATAAAAGTGCATCTATCATCATAAAAGTGCATAAAGTGCATCTATCCATCATAAAAGTGCATCTATCCATCATAAAAGTGCATCTATCCATCATAAAAGTGCATCTATCATCATAAAAGTGCATCTATCATCATAAAAGTGCATCTATCCATCAAAAGTGCATCTGTCCATCATAAAAGTGCATAAAAGTGCATCTGTCATCATAAAAGTGCATCTATCCATCATAAAAGTGCATCTATCCATCATAAAAGTGCATCTATCCATCATAAAAGTGCATCTGTCCATCATAAAAGTGCATAAATCCATCATCATCATAAAAGTGCATCTGTGCATCATAAAAGTGCATCTGTCCATCATAAAAGTGTATCTATCCATCATAAAAGTGCATCTGTCCATCATAAAAGTGCATCTGTCCATCATAAAAGTGTATCTATCCATCATAAAAGTGCATCTATCCATCATAAAAGTGCATCTATCCATCATAAAAGTGCCTCTATCATCATAAAAGTGCATCCAGCCATCGTAAAAGTGCATAAAAGTGCATCTATCCATCATAAAAGTGCATAAAATTGCATCTATCCATCATAAAAGTGCATCTGTCCATCATAAAAGTGCATAAAATTGCATCTATCATCATAAAAGTGCATCTGTCCATCATAAAAGTGCATCTATCCATCATAAAAGTGCATCTATCATCATAAAAGTGCATAAAAGTGCATCTATCATCATAAAAGTGCATCTGTCCATCATAAAAGTGCATCTATCCATCATAAAAGTGCATAAAAGTGCATTTGTCCATTATAA
>JAGHMJ010002287.1:0-7500 GCA_018749465.1 Paracanthobrama guichenoti
GAGAGAAGAGAACATGTTAGTTTCCAGACTGCAGGTGTCAAAATCATCATTTTTTTCTTTTAAACCTGTAAATCAGATTCTTCACCTCTGCCATGAACAGAACGCTCGTCAAACAGCTGTTTATATCAACTCCTCTGTGTCTCCTAACCTGTGAAAGTGTGTGTGTGTGTGTGGCTCGTCCCGCAGAAGACGTGTGACTAACTTTGTGTGTTTCAATGATGTCAGGGTTTTATAAAGTGCTGGGCGTCAAAGCCATCCACACATGCTGCCAGTCACACGCACAGTCTCCACCCCTGACTCCTCCCACTTTCGTTCTCAGTTGTATGTGGGGGAATTCACTGTTGACGTGCCAGAGCATGTTTGCTGCCCTATCGCAGACACTCCTTTAACCAGTTACACCCTTGAAGACTCATAAACACAAACACACTTTCACCCACATGGACACATCCGTCCACCTGCCTTTGGTCACGTGATATGCTGCGTCATTTCAAGGCTTTATGGCAACAGGAAGTCAGAATGGATTTACAGGAAATGGAGAAAGGAAAAGATAGCTCAGACTAGGAAAACCCACAGCGACACATGCAAATGCACACATACACACACTCAAACACACTCGAGCCTGCGCCTATGTACACCACGCACATAAACAAACACGTACATGGACAAATCTAGAGACCTCGACAGGGAGATAAACAGACTGAAGTTCACTTATGCTGATATGAAAACAGAAAGACTGAAAAGAAAGTGTGTGTGTATGTGTGTGTGCAGGAATCCTGACTTCTCTAAAAACCTGGCCACAAACCAAAGACTTGCGCTATCCTTTGCGTTTTTGTCAAATGATTGATGTCGAAATAGCATACTTGGTAACTTCTGCTGAGTAAACCATTGTCTGAGAACAAAGCAGGAATCCACAACAAACAGGATGAGATCTGAGAGCTTCCTCTGTGTTTTCCAAGCAAGCTCTAAATGCCTATAGGAATGGCACTTTTTTTTAGAGCATAAGTGTGTATTTAAAAGATGATTGTGCTGAAGAAGCCAGTGCATATTTGTATGCATTCAAGCAGGAATGAATAAGCTTCCGGCTCCTTTCTGCTAAAATTCTGGGGAAAGTCATTCATAACCGGTTTGGCAGCTTTTCACTCAGTAGAAACAGTGTCCCTGAAAGATTAGATCCGCCATGAAGTCACTTACCCTCCAAAAGTACTTCCTGTTGGCCTGGAGGGGCACGTTTTCTTTGGTGTAGACGACCCCTTGAAGAGGACCGAACCGAGTGCCCTGAGGGATGTACTCTTTGCTGAAAACACCAGTCACCTGCAAAACAGAACAAACCAACTTAGGATCAGTCAAAACAACGATTAATGATACACCAAGTGCAAGCAAGTGCATTGCACGGGTTCAGCAGGTTGGAGATGACCTGTAGAAAGCGTCACAGATGACCTAAGGTAACGAGTTAAGTGCATAAACAGACTTATACTTTCCCTGCACTACTTGGACCCTGACCTAGAAACATGTAGATGTCCTAAATGAGCCTGATCCCGCTGACCCTGCTGGCAAAGGTTGGGCAGTATTGACAAACAATTATGTCTTTAAAAGAAACAGAAGAGAAACTGGAGCAGGTGGTCCACTCTCAATGCTCTGTATATAGGTCACAGTGTGGCGTGGGGTCAGCGGCCTCTCCTAACTAACTAATAACTAATACTCGCTCAGTATTTTGGTCTTGCTTCTCCAGTAAATGTATTTTGATTTAAGAATGTCAGAAACAAGACAGAAGCACTGATTGCATGCAACCATTATAAGTAAGTCCACAATAGTTGGAACCAGGCTTAATGCAGAAGGAAGAAACGATGGATTTGAAGAAGTTGCTGGCAGGAGACGAGAGCTGCGCTGACAGTGGAATTGTGCGTCGTTAGCGTTGCGTGACTAATTGGTTGGTCTTTAGTGATTAAGCGCTCAGAGAGGGTTTAGGGAGTGAGAGGAGGAGGGAGTGAGTGTCACTCTCTGACCAGACCAACGGCACCACGCTGACCCAATGCACTCAAACACCCCGCAGCTGTCCGAGGAGCCGCGGTCCAAACGAAAGTTAATCAGTCAAGCTTAACCTACTTCCTTTGGCTGAGATTCTATAAGTGTTTGCGCATTTGAGTCGTGTCACAGATCACCCCATCTGCCACGTGCCCCCCTTAGTCAGGCACGCTTCTCCGGCGAAGGGTCAGGAGCGGCGTTCATACACCCGCTTTCATGCATGGCTGAGTATGTTTGACAACACACTGCAAACAAAGTTGTTCTTTCTTCTTGCTTTTTATTAAAAATAAGAGGTCATATTCCGCCCTTTTATGGATTCTTGATTGTGTTTCTGGCTCTACTAGAGCAGGTTTTCCTGCTTGAATGTTGATTATTCCTCATATTCTCCATTGTTGCGGCTCCTCTCTTCCCAGTCTGTCAGTAACGCTCTGTTTAGTTCCTGTCTCTATGAAGCCCCTCCTTCTGAAAAGCACACTGTGCTCTGATTGGTCGGCTGGAGCGGTGTGTTGTGATTGGTGTTTGGGAAATGTCCCTCCCCTTACCATAGCCGGCAGTCTCAACACACTACTAACTAACTCAAGCAAGCCCCGCCCCTTTATTCTGCGTATAAATTATTATAATGAGGAATATTGTGACGTGTTTGTTCCTGAAGAAAACTCAAGACTACAATGGAGGCGTTTCAGGAGTTCAGGAAAATACTAGTTCTTGTTTTCTGGGAAATCAAATCCAAATGAAGTGAGTTAGTGCTTAAAACAAGCAAGTGATCTGCCAATGGAGTCAGAAAAATCATCCTGTTTCTGAGTGAAATCTTGTTTCTTGTTTCTGTCCCAATCAGAAATAAGATGATTTTTCTGACCCCATTGGCAGATCATTTGCTTGTTTTAAGCACACTTCACTTCAACTCACTTCTAATTCACTTCATTTGGATTTGATTTCCCAGAAAACAAGAACAAATATCTTATGTCATGTCACTCATCTAGTAAAATCATCTTGATTTAAGAATTATTAGATATTTAGACTGGAAACAAGACAAAAATACTGAGTAAGAAGCATTTTTTGCAGTGTAAAGGCAGATGAAAAGTAGAAGAGGTGCTCTTTAAATCAAGATATATGTACTTGAGAAGCAAGATGACTTAAGATATCAAGTCTTGTTTTTCCAGGGAAAAAACAAAGAAATCTACCAAATGAAGTGAGTTGCTGTCAAAAAATAACTGTCAGTGGAGTCGGAAAAAGTAAATAATTCAGTTTTCCCTCTTCAGCTGAATATCTCAGGTCATCACGCTTCTCCAGTAAATGGATCTTGATTTAAGAACAGTTAGAGGTTTGTACTGGAAAACATTTTAAAATACTTTTGCAGTGCACCTCCTTCAAACCTAAAGCATTGCTCAGTTTCTGTTCTTCCCCACAGAACATGCGGTCATTGCGCACTAACACATGTTAAAGCGTCGATACACAGACTTTCACAAATACAGAAACTCTGGGATGTGTGCGTATGCATCACAGAAACCAAACGTACAGCAGATGCCTGGCAGACTCGCCGCCAGACTGGCTTTCCAACATCCCTAAAATCTGTCATTTTTCTTTCCAATGAAAATGTGTTGTGGGCCATCCAGGAACTGACACACTCACTGAATGTGGGTTTTTTTCTCTCCGAAGCTAATACTAATGACAACATGCGATGCTTTTCACAGAATCAGCCCAGACAAGAGCAATATTGAGAAATGGGAAGTGTGCGATCGATGCATGCATGATGAGCCAGAGATCTGCTGTTATTAAAAGCCTGTAAACATGCCTCCGTTTATCATGACAGGAAATTTGCTGTCATATTCAAGGATGGTTGTGTTTGCTTGAAAGATGACAGTGAGAATATAAATGTAAGCGATAAAATAGTGTGTGAAAGGGGAAGTTAATGCAGGCCAAAAGGTTCATTTTGTGGTCATTGAGAATCATGTTAAAAATAATGATATATATAAATATATCTGTCATAATACAGAGAATTCAGGGTGACTGGGACACTTTCTGCCATTGAGATGACTTGGAAAAAGTGTCCAATTCACCCCGAATTTTAATTTGAGGTGATCTTGAGGTCTTTTCAAGCTGAATATTTTTCTCACTTGTTATCTTTCTCTATCTTTGCACATTCTGTTTGAGACGGACCGTGTTCGTGCATGTGTGTGTTCATGAGATCATGACCACAATTTCACACCTTCAGTGTGTCAGAACATAAAAAGAGCAGAGGGCTTTAGAAAGAGGAACTGACTTTCACCTGTGAAGGAGAGAAACTGGATCATGCAAAAGACAAACGGAACAGCGAAGAAGTGCATGAAACCACAGCAAAGGGCTGAAGAATGACAGTCATACGCGTGTGAACAAGAGCTGAAGAAGATTCAAACACAAATATAAATACTGAGTGTTTAATAACGTATCTATTGCTCATTTCCATTGATAAAAATCGTATTTTAACACAAAATTAGCCGTTAAAAGTAAATAAGTAATGTGCAATCAACCGGTTATCAACCCAAAATCAGGTGAATACTGTGATAATGACCTGTTAAAAATGAAACCGACCCCATGATTTCCTCTCCCTCAGCTCATCCGAGGTGTGTAGGACATTCCTCTCTCAGACGAACACGATCAGAGTTATATTAATAATGTCCTGACTCTTCCAAGCTTTACAATGCATCTATATATCCATCATAAAAGTGCATCTATCATCATAAAAGTGCATCTATCCATTATAAAAATGCATCTTTCCATTATAAAAGTGCATCTATCCATCATAAAAGTGCATCTATCATCATAAAAGTGCATCTATCCATTATAAAAATGCATCTTTCCATTATAAAAGTGCATCTATCCATTATAAAAATGCATCTTTCCATTATAAAAGTGCATCTATCCATCATAAAAGTGCATGCATCCATCATAAAAGTGCATCTATCCATCATAAAAGTGCATAAAAGTGCATCTATCCATCATAAAAGTGCATCTATCCATCATAAAAGTGCATCTATCCATCATAAAAGTGCTCCACATGGCTCCGGGGGTTAATAAAGGCCTTCTGAAGGTGGTCCGGCGGAAGCTAGAACTATCCCTTTAACTGTACTGTATAATCTGTAATAGCAGGGCTTTCATACAAACATTTTAACTGAAAAATGCCTTGATTGACCAATCAGAATCAAATACTCCAGAGAGTCATGTCATGTGATGCACACAAACACAAACACATGCAGGATCGAGAGAACGAGTGAACGTCAGAGAGAGAGAGAGAGAGAGAGAGAGAGAGAGAGAGTTGATGAGATTGTATTCTCTGTCATCGTCACACTGACCTACTGAACTGCACAGCCGTTTCCGTCACCGGACACTTTGAATGGAACAATCCCATTTCACAGAACTGTATTTTTAAACGGATCAGATGGAGGTGAACTTGAGACTCCCTCATACGCTCACAACTAAACACATCCGAGACTTCATGATGCTACCACGTTTTCTTTCCTTCAAAACAATAGCATGATCCCAGCCAGCAGAAACATTCACTTCTGCGTGTTCTCTGAAGCTTCCAAACATTACATTTTATTTGTTTTAAAAATGTTTTAGTAATACTTCACGTAAAACATGCATTATAAAAGTATTTTAATGCAATAATTATGCACCTTATAATGCATTGTATGGCAGTTATAATGCATCTTTAGAAAGTATTAAAACACAACCCGTTTCAGATGCATTTTAACTCTGGTTACAATTATTTGTAATTATTTACATTATGCATAAAGGATTTAAGTAAAGTTACCAACGTTTCTTGATTTTCTTCATATGGGAATGTTCCAAAAAAAAAAAACACCAGTCCTAATCTCACGGGTATGTCTGTGCCCCAGGAGCCCAACACCAGTCCTAATCTCACGGGTATATCTGTGCCCCAGGAGCCCAACACCAGTCCTAATCTCACGGGTATATCTGTGCCCCAGGAGCCCAACACCAGTCCTAATCTCACGGGTATATCTGACCCCGGAGCCCAACACCAGTCCTAATCTCACGGGTATATCTGTACCCCAGGAGCCCAACACCAGTCCTAATCTCACGGGTATATCTGTGCCCCAGGAGCCCAACACCAGTCCTAATCTCACGGGTATATCTGTGCTCCAGGAGCCCAACACCAGTCCTAATCTCACGGGTATATCTGTGCCCCAGAGCCCAACACCAGTCCTAATCTCACGGGTATATCTGTGCCCCAGGAGCCCAACACCAGTCCTAATCTCACGGGTATATCTGTGCCCCAGGAGCCCAACACCAGTCCTAATCTCACGGGTATATCTGTGCCCCAGGAGCCCAACACCAGTCCTAATCTCACGGGTATATCTGTGCCCCAGGAGCCCAACACCAGTCCTAATCTCACGGGTATATCTGACCCGGAGCCCAACACCAGTCCTAATCTCACGGGTATATCTGTGCCCCAGGAGCCCAACACCAGTCCTAATCTCACGGGTATATCTGTGCCCCAGGAGCCCAACACCAGTCCTAATCTCACGGGTATATCTGACCCCGGAGCCCAACACCAGTCCTAATCTCACGGGTATATCTGTGCCCCCGGAGCCCAACACCAGTCCTAATCTCACGGGTATATCTGTGCCCCCAGGAGCCCAACACCAGTCCTAATCTCACGGGTATATCTGTACCCCGGAGCCCAACACCAGTCCTAATCTCACGGGTATATCTGACCCCGGAGCCCAACACCAGTCCTAATCTCACGGGTATATCTGTACCCCTGGAGCCCAACACCAGTCCTAATCTCACGGGTATATCTGTGCCCCAGGAGCCCAACACCAGTCCTAATCTCACGGGTATATCTGTGCCCCAGGAGCCCAACACCAGTCCTAATCTCACGGGTATATCTGTACCCCTGGAGCCCAACACCAGTCCTAATCTCACGGGTATATCTGTGCCCGTGGAGCACTTCACCAGTCCTAATCTCACGGGTATATCTGTGCCCCAGGAGCCCAACACCAGTCCTAATCTCACGGGTATATCTGTGCCCCAGGAGCCCAACACCAGTCCTAATCTCACGGGTATATCTGTGCCCCAGGAGCCCAACACCAGTCCTAATCTCACGGGTATATCTGTGCCCGTGGAGCACTTCACCAGTCCTAATCTCACGGGTATATCTGTGCCCCAGGAGCCCAACACCAGTCCTAATCTCACGGGTATATCTGTGCCCCAGGAGCCCAACACCAGTCCTAATCTCACGGGTATATCTGTGCCCCAGGAGCCCAACACCAGTCCTAATCTCACGGGTATATCTGTGCCCCAGGAGCCCAACACCAGTCCTAATCTCACGGGTATATCTGTGCCCCAGGAGCCCAACACCAGTCCTAATCTCACGGGTATATCTGTGCCCGTGGAGCACTTCACCAGTCCTAATCTCACGGGTATATCTGTGCCCGTGGAGCACTTCACCAGTCCTAATCTCACGGGTATATCTGT
>JAGHMJ010002287.1:22500-25000 GCA_018749465.1 Paracanthobrama guichenoti
AGTGAAACGCTTCAGGAACAAGAACAGATGGAGGGCGGGGCTTGATTGTGTCTGTGGGGAATTGATTGGATGGTTGTGGTTTGCTATTGGTGGATCTCATGTGAGTGACAGGTGGCCCCGCCCTCAAGATTATTAACACAATCATGATGAATCATTTAGAATAAACACGGCAATATTCCATAAAACAGAGATTTCATGGGTATTTTAGGCACAAATTTTAATGCCATCCCATTCTTAATCCGTAGGGTTTAATATGGAGTCGGCCCACCCTTTGCAGCTCTAACAGCTTCAGCTCTTCTGGCAAGGCTTTCCACAAGGTTTAGGAGTGTGTTTATGGGAATTTTTGACCATTCTTCTAGAAGCGCATTTGTGAGGTCAGGCACTGATGTTGGACGAGAAGGCCTGGCTCACAGTCTCCGCTCTAATTCATCCCAAAGGTGTTCTATCGGGATGAGGTCAGGCACTGATGTTGGACGAGAAGGCCTGGCTTTACACTTTAAACTTTACACTTGGCACAATGCAGTCAGGCAAGTCCCATTCTCCTGGCAACCGCCAAACCCAGACTCGTCCATGGGATTGCCAGACAGAGAAGCGTGATTGGTCACTCCAGAGAACACGTCTCCACTGGCACAATACTTTTGGCAATATAGTGTATATGCAGTATATGTATATTGGTTGTAGTGCATGGCATCAGACTGTATCTGAGGTTACTGTAGAACATTCAGAAGGAATTCATGTGAACTATGTGTTAGAGCAAACTTTCACACATTAACACTGCAGATCATGAGAGTGTCGAGCAACAGACCTGAACCAATCAGCTGCAGAGTTCACACCTTCATCTGAAGAGCGAGAAAGAGGAAGTCTATTCATAAGATCTTATCTCAATCATCTGCAGTCGCTTGCCATCAGCCGACACATCCTGCTCATGCGCTCTGGATGGAGACGGGGTTTGTGGTTTCAGGTTTAGTGTTTTGTATCTGGACACTTTTACTTACAACAATCCCTCATTAACTGTCTCCTCTCCATCCGTCTCTACAGCAAACAAAACTTGAGCTGACTCATGACACTATTATCTCCTGCTTTATAGCTTAAAGATTTGCAACATAGTTATCAAACCGAACTGAATTAACATTGAGCTGACTCACAGTTTGGGACAGAGGTAAAGATTTCACTCAGAAACAGGATGATTTTTCGGACCCCATTGGCAGATCACTTGCTTGTTTTAAGCACAAACTCACTTCATTTGGATTTGATTTCCCAGAAACAAGAACAATCTTATGTCATGTCACTCATCTACAGTACTAAGCATCTCGATTTAAGAATGTTTAGATGTTTAGACTGGAAAGACAAAAATACTAAATAAGAAAAACATTTTTTGCAGTGTATGAGTTTTATTATAAGAATATAAGAGTCCTTATATGCTTATTTTTTTATTCAAATATCTCAACAATACAACGTTCTTACTCCTGCAATGAAAAGCCTAAAATATTAATATTCCTAAGTTTTATGCTTGAAGTAGGGCTGCTAATTCACTTAAAAATAAAATAATTATTTACATGATTATTATTTAAATTAATCACATACTGTGAAATTGACAGCAGGTTAAACGTGTGTACATTACTGGGAAAACATGACGATTATACAGTAGTATTATTTTTGTGCATGTGCCGATATGGTGGATATTTAGTGTAAAGCACATTAGAAACATGTATATGAAGAAGATCCTGAAGGACACTACGCTGGGCTGTTGAAATGACAAATCAAACAAATATAAACTTGTATGCTTGGATGCTCAGCATCGCTCCTCGCGCTTTAGCAGGTTTATAGCATGCATTAGGAAGCCGTTAGACAGCGGGACGAGAGGAAAGCGCCTAATGACTAATTGTGTGACATATTGTGAGGGGCAAAGCCTCGATGATGCTGCCGGTGGGACAAAGACCCCCTCAGACCTCCTCCCAAAAGATTTGATCACAGATCCGTCTGACAGACAGCAGGGATTTTCCTCAAATCCATTTGAATCAATAAACATGTCTGCTAATTAAGATAAAGCGGGGGAGAGGGAGTGACACACAAACAGTGTGTGCAGTGCTGATTCACAGACGTCTAGACCAAATAAAGCCCGACGCGGCCACACCTGAACACCAGATCAGGGACTTCACCTGGAACCGCAGGCGGGGTAAATATAGCACTAATGGCCTTCATTTCCATTTCAGTTTATTGCACTAATATTATGGCTAATGATGAATAATACATATTTACCATCATAAAACTAAAACCATGAAGAAAGAAAAACATCTTCAGTATGTGAAATAAAATAAAATATTTTTAATAATAACTAACAATAAAACTGAAATACATTTTACAAAATTTTAATAAAATCAATAAAAACTATAGACATTTAAAAAATGACAAAAGCACACAAAAGATTATTAAAACTATTAATATTAAATATAAAAAACTAATTCAAAGAATTAATAAAAACAATAAACAAAAAATTATA